>JBBBDQ010002027.1:495000-520000 GCA_037127315.1 Ascarosepion bandense | reverse complement strand
TACCAAAAAGCTGACTGGGATGCATTTCGCGATTTCCTCTGCGACGTCCCTTGGGGAAAAGTGTTCGATCTCTCAGTTGATGACTGTGCCTCTGAGGTCTCGTCATGAGTGAAAGCTGGCATTGATGCCTTCATACCCACCAGGAAGTATTGACTAAAACCTCATTCCTCTCCGTGGTTCTCTCCTGCCTGTTCGGCTGCCATTGCCCACAGGAACCATTACTTCCGACTATTCAGGAGCTAGTCATCTGATCACAATAGGCGTCTGCTCGCAATAAGTGCAAGAGAATCCTGGATGACGCCAAACGGTTGTTCGCTGAGGACTACTGGCGGATATGCAAACGGGTGCTTAACAACTGCAAATCCCCCTTAACTCCTTTAATCCATGAATTTGAGGTCCTCACATCATCTGCGGACAAAGCTGAGTGCTTTGCCCGCAGATTCTCATCCAACTCCACGTTTGACTCATCTGGAGTATGCTCACCCGACTTCCCCGTTAGAACTGAGGCCAAACTGCACGACGTACATATTACCCCGAAGGTAGTATCCCGAGTAATTTAAAAATTTGACCCCCATAAGGCGAGCGGTGACGACGGAATCCCGGTGATAGTCCTTAAGAGGTGTGCCCCTGAACTCTCCCCTGTCCTCTCTAAACTGTTTAACTACTGCCTTTCTGCTACCTGTTTTCCTGCATGCTGGAATTTCTCTTCGGTCGTTCCTGTTTTTAAGAATTGTGGTGAACTCTCGGACCCATCCAACTAACGCCCTATCAGCCTTCTACCGATATCCGGGAAAGTGTTCGTGGCTATAATCAATGCTGAAATAGTTCAACATCTTATTGCCCACAAACTCTTCTCTGACAAGCAATATGGCTTCCGCTTTGCCAGGTCCACGATATGCTAACAACCTTTACGGAGTTCATGCTCCAGACCCTCGATGAGTCAGGCGAGGCTCGTGCAGTTGCTCTGGACATCTCCAAGTCTTTTGACAGGGTCTGGCACACTGGCCTCCTTTGAAAGCTACGCGGTTACTGCATTACCGGGCGCCTGCTTGACCTAATCCAGTCTTTTTTAAACAACCGCAAAATGAAAGTTGTTTTGAATGGGTATGTCTCTTCATCTGTTTTGAATGGGTATGTCTCTTCATCCGGTGTCCCCTAGGGGACACCGGATGAAGAGACATACCCTTGGGCCCGACGCTCTTCCTTATTTTCATCAACGACCTCCCAGATGAGATCAAGTCCCAAGTAGGCATCTACACAGATGACACCACAATATACTCCCGCACCAGTAAGAAACCTGACATGGCGGACAGACATAATCTCGCTGCTGACCTTGAACGGGATCTACACTCTGTGGTGAATTGGGGTAAGAAGTGGCTTGTCAACTTCAATGCGTACAAGACCAAGCTGTTGTCTGTCAACCATCACAGGCAACCTCTCCTGCCTCCCATAAGCATGGACCAAGCGATTCTTCCTGAGAGCAATACACTGCGCCTCCTCGGCCTTACCCTCTCTTCTGATCTCAAATGGAACCGCTACATCGAATCCATAGCTAAATCCACTGCTAAGAAGGTTGGGTCACTGTGTCGATCCAGGACGTTCTTTCCGCCTGAATCCATCCTGCATATATACAAGTCCACCATTCGACCCTGCATGGAGTACTGCTGCCATTTATGGTCAGGCGCCCCTGCCGCTCACCTCAGTGTTCTCGACAGGCTCCAAAGGAGAGTTAGTAAAGTGATAGGTGCTGACTTGGTGGCTCAACTACAGCCACTTCCCCACCGACGAAATGTGGCCTCCCTTTGTCTATTCTTTCATGGCTTCTGCTCAGACGAACTTAAGTCACTAGCCTCCTCAACAGGTGTTTACTCGTGCAACCAGAATGGCAACTGGCTCCCACCCATTCACAGTTAGGTTAACCAAATGCAGACGACAATTCTACTCCTGCAGCTTCTTCTCTCGCACTTCCCGCCTGTGGAAATCGCTCCTATATTCTTGCTTTCCTGACGGCTACAACACCCAGAAATGTAAATGCAATGTCAATACTCATCTACTAACCACTTGACTCTAGCCCTTCCCCCACCCCGTATATCCTTCACTTTCTCTCCCCCCTTGCAACTGTTATTACACCTGCATTTTCATCTTTCTATTGCTTCTTTCTAATTGGTTTGTAATCCTCTTCTCTCTCCTCTAATTAAGTTTCTTTCAGTTATGTAGCCCCCCGCACATCAATGCCATTTATGTGCCCGGGGTGAAATGATAAAAAAATAAAAAAATAAAATTGGGTCGACTCCAAGTTAACGTCAAAAGACGTGTCGCTTTTCCGACATGGAATTAAAATACTGGCACAAAGACGGGAAAAATTAATGACTAGCGATGAACAATACTTCTAGTGACATATATTTCTTATTTTTCTTCTTCTTCTTCTTCTTCTTCTTGTGCCGTGTCCCTTCAGGACGTAGGCGATCATTGACTTCCACTTGGCTCTGTCTCTTGTCGCTCCCAACATTCTTCCCCTTTGTATCTCTCCCAAACCCCGCTCTGCCATCCCTTTGCTTAGACCTATCAAATAGGTCTCGCGCTGTTTTCCCATTTCTTTTTCCCTCTATCCATCTTGTGAGTATTAAATTCTTCAGGTCCTCTTTTCTCATTACAACCTCATCTATATCTCTTCCTATTAAGTATGAGTTTTCTCCCGTTTCCATTCTCGTCAACATCTCGTCGTTAGTCACGTGCTTAGTCCATGGTATCCTTAGCATTCTTCTGTAAAACCACATTTCTGACGCCTCAAGCCTCTCCTTCATCCTTGAGGAGATCGTCAAACATTCACTGGCATACAGAAGAACAGATATCACATAGCAATCTAGTACTCTCTCCTTTGTTCCTAATGAGATTCTCCTGTTTGAAGTACTCTGGTTAGCTTTTGAAATGCGTCCTTGGCCATGTGAATGCGTCTTTAGATATCAACATCGCACTTTCCATCTTCTGCCAAAATACTTCCCAGGTATTTAAATTTATTTACTTGTAGTTGGCATTTTGGGGTCTTCTTTTTGCTGATGACCATACATTCAGTTTTCTTGAAGTTTGTGTTTAGTCCTTTCTTCTCGCTTTCTGTTGCTACCTTTTGTAGGAGGTCCTGCATTCTCTATTCCGTGTCTGCTATCAGCACTGTGTCATCCACGTATCTTACATTGTTAAGATTGTGGCCACTAATGACGAATCCTGGCAAGGGATTTATTTCTTATAGAATAATGTTTGCAAACAAAACATTACTTTTCATGAAAAATCAGCAAGGACTGATTCATGGTGTTAATATATATATATATATTTTGATATTTCCAATAACGTACTCAAATGTCTGTAATCAGACCAGGGACCACAACGCCACTATTTTGTCACTGTCTTCGGCCATCCGCCACGGTAGGGATGGACTTATATTTTCAATTCAATTCTCTTTATTGTTAATAACTTAAATGTTCTATGTTTACTGTGTGTTAATATTTACTCTTTGATAATGGCTTATGCGAGCCGAAAGCTTAGACCCGATAAAAAAATCAACAATTACTGTGATTTTTTGTTGTCTTTCAACGACATCACCATCAAGTATATCAGACGGTATGAACGGATCCTACACAAAATTAATAGACAAAACTTGTCTATATTATTCAATGAAACCTGCATTAATATATATATATATATATATATATATATATATATATGGTTAAATAAAATAAAGACAAGAGGAAAACTGTATTTTAAATCGCCTACGCGTTTCGTTCGAAAGGAGCTTTATTCTAAATTAAGTATCTATAAACAAACAGTGTTGGTGACCACAAAGACGCTAACAAATCATTTCAAAGATCAACAGAATATTTTCGTTTTTAGAATTTCTTCATGAGTAGTGTAAATTCACGAGATATTAAAATGAAGGGAATTTGACCGTTTTCTTTGAAAACTGTTTATTTTGTGTGTTTTAGAATTTCTTCATGTGTAGCGCAAAGTCATTTTAACATCTTGTGACTTTGCGCTACACATGAAGAAATTCTAAAAACTAAAATATTCTGTTCATCTTTTGAAATGATTTGTGAGCGGCTTTGTGGTCACCAACCACAGTTTGTTTATAGATACGCAATTTAGAATAAATTCATTTCGTCTTTTTGCCTTGAAAAAGTCCATCACAGGACGAAACGCGTAGGCGATTTAAAATACAGTTTTCCTCTTGTCTTTATTTTATTTAACCATTTATAACTGAGTATATTTTTGCATATATATATATATATATATAGATGTCCAGCCCGTAAACGGTGAGGATAATCCAACAATATTAACTTAATATAAATTTTAAGTTGTTATATTTATATAGATAGCTCAATGGATGTTATCCAGAGCAAATATATATATATATATATATATATATATATATATATATATATATATGCAGTAACTAAAGAATTTCGAAATTTAGTTTCGTTGGATGTCCATTTCAGCGAGAAAATTCTTGCTTCATCAGCAACGGTCGAAAACAAAAACTTTATTCTTATATTTGGTTCTGTAAATAGATAATACTATTTACATCGAGCCCTTCACCTTGATTAATTTTAATATTAAAATTAATATTAATATGATCAGGTTTTCGGATTTTATCTATTTGTTCATTCTTTTGGATTTGAAATAATATATATATATATATATATGTATATATATATTCTTCATTTTTTAATTTTTAAACGAGTTATTTCGCTACCTTGGTTTCTACCATGAGTGGTGTCTTCAGGCGATTTTTAATAATAATTAAAATGTTTTCTTTCGGGTATATCATGGCCTGATATACCACCCACACCGTCATACACTCTCCACCCATAGGACAATCATTTTTAGTCCTACAATTGCATTTTATAATATTATTGCAATGTCCAGTTGTATTTCTCATGTCTGGTAAATGTCTGGTAAATTCCTGGCAACTTTAGGGTTGCATTGGTTGGGAGTTGTGGAGCTGAGGCTGGCTCGGCTAGTAGTTGTTCCTCTGGAGCTGGCTTGATTAGTGGTAGTAGGTTTCCGGTTATCAGCTTGGTTTTTATATCTAGCTAAGGTTCTCCTATATATATATATATATATATATATATCCAGGTGTAGAGGATCCAAGGTTTTACTATTTTGAGTACACCGGCATGTATTTTATTATAAACAGTGCTCAATATAGTAAATATTATGGAGCTTAATATAATCATATCATTTTGAATTAATTATTTAAATACAAACCAACATTTCACAGCCAACATTCAACGTTGCCTGATGAAGAGAATCTATCTCGAAAATTTCCGTGTCGCAACGTATAATTAATTCATAATTATATTATATAATTATATAATGTAAAATTAATTCATAATTATATATATATATATATATATATATATATATATATATATATATTATTGAATATATATATATATATATATTGAATATATATATATATATATATTATTGAATATATATATATATATTATTGAATGTTACTTATTGCAATATTTTAATATAATCGGGTATTTTATACGTATGTTTTAATACTTATATTATCAATATTACTCAATTATATTATTGTAATAATTTTAATGCATAAATATTTAGCATTTTAATACCAATTTTTTCATTGGAAGATTTTAACTGTTAACATCTTATTTTTCAAATTTATTTATTTATATACAAAACGTTCGCTTAATACGTGTTTACATTATTTCGCTAGAATTTTAAACGGGAACTGTATTTCATTTTATGATCCAGACCCATAAACGCACGCATTCGTTCGTGTTTCTCTCATACACATACATTACATACATGATTCTCTCATTTTATTTAGAATAGAAAATCGTTCCATCGCTTGACACGTGTATACATTATTTTTCATACTAACTTTACTCTCTCGTAAACGCACACATTCACACATGATTTCTGTCATACACATACATTCATGTTCCTCTCATTTTATTTACAAAAGGAAATTGTTCCATCGTTTGACACGTGTATACATTATCATTTTCGTTACGATTTTGAACGGAAATGTATTTCGTTGTTATTCATTCACACAAATGCTAACGTTACCGACATATCAGTCAGTTAAGTGCCATACGTGATACACGCTTGGGCGATCATGTCTCGAAAGAGACATGACTGACTGGGCAGAAGATTATCCCGCAGTAGGTTGCCATTGCTTTCTGCGGTAGACTGGTTGCCGACCAAGGCTATAGAACCCAATCTGTCCTGGTATTTAACCCATAACTGGAAAGAAGAGACGGATTAATACCTTTCCCAAGGGTATTTGCGCGTAAGTGAATACAATGGATTCAACTGGAATTCGAACTCGGCTCCCCGACTTCTCGTTCCGAGCCGATATCCACTGTACCACAACGCACATCCTACCGACATATAGACACTCTTAATTCGTCTCTAGTTTAAATATACTTGACACGCATTATTTTCGCTCACATATACTTGCATTCATAATAAACATCTAGTGTTTTTATTACACGTGGGACACACACTTAAACAGGCCTAAGTTTTTCCTTTACATTTAAGATATTCATCTATTGCTTTATTACACGTGACACTTGAAATCACACCTCAATCAACATACTATGCCTATAGATTTTTAAAAAAATTTAAAAGGTTTTTAAATCATTCGTCCTTAAAAAAAATCTTTGAAGAAGCTTGTTAAAGTGAAACATTTTAGATTAAAGACTCTTAGATTACTTAATCTATTCGATCCATATATTCATCTAAAAAAACGTTTGTTTGTTTCGAGGTTTAATGACCTATCAATCCTTATGGGATCGTTTAAGGTCATAACCAATGATTTTGCGTAAGGTTATTGTTTTTTTCAACATTTTTCTTTTCGAGTATCAAGATTCATTGGGATTTGTTTTTAAGAGCAGGGTCCCCAAGTCCTACTCTTGTTATTTAACCCATAACTGGAGGGAAGGGACGGATTAATACCTTTCCTAAGGGTACCAGTGCTTACGTGAATGCAGGGTATTCAACTGGAATTCGAACTCGGCTCACCGATTTCTCTTTCCGAGCCGATATCCACTGCACCACAACGCACATCTGTCACTATACGCTTACAGCATCTGGTATTCCCAAGCGGCAACTCATCTAAGTACTGACCAGGTTCAACGTTGCTTAACTTCGGTGATCGAGCGAGAACCGGTGTATTCAACGTGATAGGCCGTAAGCCTTCTAAAAATGTATAGATAGATACGAACAAACTAAGATAGATTGATAGATAGATAGATATAAATATTTTTATGGCTTCTGCTCCAACGAGCTTAGCACTATGGTGCCCTATCTATAATAATTTACTCGAGCAACCAGACTCGCAACAAGGTCTCACCCTTTTACAGTCAAAACAACCAAAGACAGCCCCCACTTCTACCCCAATAGCTTCTTTTCTCGCACTTTCCGCCTGTGATACTCCCTTCCGTATACTTCCCTGTCTGATAGCTGCAATCTCCAAAATTTTAAATGCAACATCAGTTGCCATTTCTTGAATCCCATAAGTCTCCTATCCTTTCCCCAACACCTCCTGTATCTTGTTCTTCTCTCCCCTTTTTCCCCTACTCTCACGCATATCTCTTCACACCTGTAATCCCATTTTTCTCTTGCTCATTCTCTGACACCACCTCTAACCGGTTCCTCTTTCTCTTCGATCTCCTCCTATGTAGCCTTTAACTCTCCTCTTATGTAGCCCCCTGCGTACCAGTACTACTTTGCTTGGGGTGAAACGATGAAAAAAGATAGATAGATAGATAGATAGATAGATAGATAAGAACAAACTAATATAGATAGATAGATAGGAACAAAGTAAGATAGATAGATAGATAGATAGATAGATAGATAGATAGATAGATAAAGGTACACTAAGATAAATAGATACATAGATAGGAACTGACAGATAAATAGATAAGACAAACTAAGACAGATAGGAACAAATTAAAATAGATAGAAATGCAAAGTTAATACTCACCTACTAACCACTGGACTCTAGCTCTCTCCCCTCCCCTGTATAATCTTCACTTTCTCTCCTGCCCATGCTTTCTCAGCTTTCTATTGTTCCTTTCTAACTAGCTTGTACTCCTCACTCTTTTCTAATTAATCTTTCTACATTTATGTAACCCCCTGCACATCAGTGGCGTTTCTGCCTTGCACGGGGTGAAATGATTAAAAAAAAAAAAATATTGGACAACTAAGATAGGCTGATAGGTACTGTTAAAACTATAAAAGGCCAGCGCGTGAGTAATCTTCAAAACGGTGGTTGGGAATAATAGTGTATCAACAAATACAAGACTCGCACGCTGCGTGAAGTAGATACGCTGGCAGTAAACTACTAGTCAGTATAATCTCTCTAGCCCTCAAGCTCAGCCAAAAATTTCCCTTAGACCCAGCTTAAGGCCGAGTCGGGCTCTTGTCTATTCACCCCAAACGATACTCTAGACCTCGGCAGAGCCTCGTCTTGGGCCATCTTCAGTCGGAAGCAGAATGCTGATCAAGAGAAAGAGTTTGGATCAAGTATAATCACTCTACTTTTTACTTCAATATTGTCCGCGTATTTAAGAGGATTAGAACATCCTATTCCTGTATATAGGTAGGTATGCAACAGGTCCAAACTAAGATATTTATAGGATACAAATCCTATATCATCTAACAATTAGTTCAAACGAAAAATGTAAAATTGTACACGCAAAAAAATTAGATCCAAACGACTAAAAACATTTTGAAAAACCCAGACCAATGCAAATTTCACAAGTCAGCGTGAAAAGTAAGATTCTGGATCGATCCTGATTGGATAGGAAATAGTAAATGGATATATGACGCCAGCCAAATTTTTTTCACACCTAGAAAATGAAAATGTAGTTCGAAGCCTGTCCCTACTTAAGGACATCCCTTGACCGGTCACTACTTAAGGACGTCCCTTAACCAGTCACTACTTAAGGATGTCCCTTGACCGGTTAAAGCAGTTACAATGGGAGCGGTATCTGATAGCATCTCGTCACAATGTAAGGAAGAAACTTCATGCTGACTCGGTCACGTCTCGACGACATACAATCGTTCTAACTCTTTTTCCAATTTTTCTTTCTTCGTTTTCACTCCACGCCGCCAAAGAAAACAACAACACGATAGTTCAACGGACTCCGTTAAGTGCAATCTCCTTAATTTCCTTGACTTTCCTTTTCACTTTTTCTCCAGCCATAAAAAGGAAAAGAACACAGATTTTTATCAGCAACCTTTTCTAATCTTTTTATATACATACATTCCGCTACTATCAACTCTAAATTCGGAACGCTTAACTCTTTCTTATTATGACTCTGGAACATTTAATTTTTTTTTCTTTTTTTTTTAATCATCTCACCCCAAGCAAGGCATTCCACTGCCACTATTGCGCATGGGGCTACATAGGGGAAGGTAAAGAGAAGGAGTGGATAGACATAGGGAATGTCAGGAGAAAGGTGACAGATGAGTAAGGATAGCGAGGATGAGGGTCGGGCAGATGGGAAGAGTGCTTGATAGAATGGGAGCAGGTTAGTGTGTTAGGAGGTGTGTACCTTACATTTAAACTCCTGGAGATTGTAGCCGTCGGGGAAGCAATCGTTTGGAAGAGAATTCCACAGTCGGGAAGTGCGAGGAAAGAAACTGTTGGAGTAGAAGTTACGGCTGCATTTTATCGGTTTCACTGTAAAAGGGTGGGATCTAGTTGCTAGTCTAGTATCTCGTGCAAATTCGTATTTAGGGGGCACCAGTGATCTAAGATCATCGGAGCAGAAGCCGTGAAAGTATTTATAGAAGAGACACAGGGAAGCCACGTCTCGCCGGTGGGAGAGAGACTGCAGGTGGTCTGCCAAGTCGGTATCTATCACATTACATACCCTCCTCTGAACCTTATCGAGAAGCCCGAGGAGAACAGCAGGGGCACCCGACCAGATATGGCAGCAGTATTCAATGCACGGGCGGATGGTAGATTTGTAAATGTGCAGGATAGATTTAGACGGAAAAAAATTCCGGGCCCTACACAGAGAACCGACCACGTGCATTTTTCTATTTGAGCATTTAAATCATACGAATTAATTAACTACATGCATTTTCTCTATGAACATTTTATTTTGCTTCTTACAATTTTGTTATTCTGTTAATAAAAAATTAATTGATTGTAGAAACGAAATATTTTATACTTCCGTATTTCAACATCCAACTTTCAACCTTCTGATATTTAAATTGTAGAGACTTAGGTTGTGTTTGGCACAAGGCCAGTTTGACACGCATCACCGATGCCCCTACATAGATAGATAGATAGATAAATAGATAGATAGATCCTTAAGAAAAATAGAAATCAAAGAATGAAATGTTAAATGATATATAAACATAGATCGATAGATAAATATCTTATGTACCAACTGAAGTAGCTAGAGTGAGACATAGTGAATGAGTGAAACAAAGGAGTGAAACATGGATAATTTTTTATGGAAGGCAACGAAGGAAAAAGATAGATAGATAGATAGATAGATAGATAGATAGATAGATAGATAGATAGGAAAACAAATCAAAACTTATTTATAAATGGAACTTTGTCTATATGTGTGTGTGTGTATGTGTCTGTGTGTGTGTGTCTATCCGTTACCTATAGACTCCGAAACGGCTGAACCGATTTTCTTGAAAATTTACACAATTGTAATATAGGCGTCTGCAAGTGTTCTTAGCTGGGTTTTGTGTCGAGGTACCCCCGATAAATATCGAATATCGATCATCGAAAAAATCGGGTTATAGAAGGAGTGGTCCGATTTCAATTAAATTTGATACACTCATAGACAAAGACATAAGAAACGATATTCAGAAGTTTTAAGGTTGAAGTTCTTACAACAGTGCAGAAAATCGATAATATATATATATATATATATAAAAGGCAAGATGTTTGTGTGTGTGTGTCTGTTTATCTGCCTGTATGTCTCTACTTTTTCAGTTATTTTATTTTAGTTTTTGCTTCGGGTTTGGCTCAAAGTAGGTATAATTGTAGTTCTTAGTCTCAGCCATGATACCATTTACACAGAGGACTTATTTAGCCTTCAAAATTCAGTTTACAACGAAAAAAACTTATTTGATATCGATACCAGGAAATCAAAATTTGACTTACATCCATTCATTTTTCTTTCGGTCTACGGTTTTGCTTTAACTGGAAATAACTATTGCTTTTTTAGTCTTTAGTGCCAACGTCCAAAGAGTCTGAGCTCCAGGACCATGGATTAGTTTTAAAGCTTTCATTACACCTGAGCAACGCCGGGCTATACTGCTAGTAAGATATAAAGATAAAAAAAAGGTTGTTCAAGCAAATGAAGAGAGTAGGGTAAAAATCGAGTCAAATGCAGAAATGTACGGAATTCTAGAAATAAATGACATTCCCAGCCGAAACCTCCACTAAAAGTCAAAATAAAAACGAAGACAATTCGGTTAGCAATCAAGAGAACAGTAAACTAGCAACGAATATGAAACTTTGTGAATGATATGAAAAGAAAAATAGAATGATAAATATTTGAAGCAATCCTCTTCGTAATAAGTTATTACTTCAAGCAGCGAGGAATGTGATTTCATTTTTTTTTTAAATCCTCATTATTTCGAATATGTATCGCATTGTTCCTTAATTGAAAAGATGCTTTAAGGGATTATCATTGTTGATTGTGATGAAGGTATTAAAATTTAGATAGAGAAAAAAATAGATCAAAGTTAGACAAAAATGTCGTTAAACTAAAAGCGAAAACAAAGCTTAGAATATAGAGTTGCTGATTATATAATATACACTGTTTCATTAATGTTGGACAGTTTTAATTTAACCACGAATCTTTTTATCAAAATGGCGGATTATTTCATAATTCTGGAGCAATATTTCATTAACATACCTGGCTGTTTCATGTATACTAAGAAGATAATTTTCATACAGTGTTAGAAATCCAGAATAAATAAATAAATTAAGGACGCATGTGATCGTAACTTATGCTTAGATCATTTTTAAAATATCCAAAATATGATAAAACTTACTCGCTAATATTCATAAACAATTCGGAAATATTCATAAATAATTAACCATTATTCTTGAATAATTCAACAATATTCAAGAAATTAACACAGTTGTTAATGAATCAATCCGACAAAATGACACGCCAATAATTTAAAACAATCTCACAATATCAATGAAAAAATCTTGCAGATTTTACATAGATACGTACAATGAATAGTAGTGTGTCCCAACAGTGAAAAAAAAAAATAGATAGATAGATAGATAGATAGATAGATAGATAGATAGATAGATTGGAACAAAGTAAGATGGATAAAAATAAACTCAGACACATAAATAGATACGTAGGGAAAACGAGGATAGTACTTATGAACAGATGAATATATATAGATATATATACGATTTTGAATTTTGTGTTTGAGTTTTGTTTAACGGCTTATCAACCTCTGTGGGTTATTTAATACCAAAAAGGTATTTAAGGTATGTTTTAAATGTTCGGTTATGGTTGATTTAGTCAGATTTTAATGAATATTTTTTAATTTTTTATTTTAGAAAAATGAAAATGACTTCTAGTTTTGGTATTCAAAAATTCATTATGGCAATATTTTTCCATCAAAAATTCTTTATGGCAATATTTTTCCCTTAAAAATGTCTTATCGGTAATATTTTTTTCTTCAAAAATGTGTTTTGGTAATAATTTTCATTCAAAAATGTATATTTTTCTATAAAAAGTCAATTTATTGAAAAATTTATTGCTGGTAATAATTTTTTTTCTTCAAAAATGTATCATAGCAATAATTTTTTTTTCCTTTAAAAATATATTGTTGGTAATATTTTCCTTTCCTTCAAAAATGCATATTTTTCTATAAAAATCTATTTTTATACTTTTATAGTGTTTTGACCCCAGTTTGGGGTCAAACTATTTGCCCATAGCTGGGACCCTCACAGGTGCTACCACTCCGGGTCAGGGTGGACCTGGGAATAACAGCATTTAAGAGGTAGTTCCATGCTCCTCACAACCTCCCAATCTTGCAGCTGGATACATAGCAAGATAGGAAAGTAACTAAAACATATAGATAGAAAATATAACATAGATAGATAGATAGATAGATAGATAGATAGATAGATAGATAGATAGATATAGGGCAGGTCGAGATAGATAGATAGATAGATAGATAGATAGATAGATATGGGCAGGTCGAGATAGATAGATAGATAGATAGATAGATAGATAGATAGATAGATAGATAGATAGATAGATAGATATGGGCAGGTCGAGATAGATAGATAGATAGATAGATAGATAGATAGATAGATAGATAGGGAGGTAACTAAGATATATAGATAAGAAAAAATAAGGCATGTAAATACATAGAAACAAACTAATGTAAAGAGATAGAGATATGCACAAAGTAAGATAGTTGATTTTCTGAGATCCGCTAAGATGTGGCACAAAATCGAAAGTATAGGGGTACCCATTGAGGATCGAACTCACTACTCAGTTGTAATCTGTTCTAGCGGGACAAGTTTGCTGAACCATTACATCACGTCGAGGTGCCCAAGGTACACAGTAAGTTAGATAAGAACAAACTTCAATAAATATGTATATTGGCAGATAAGAACACACTAACTTAAACTGTTAGATATATACGAAACTATGAGAGATAAATAAATAGAAACTAAGATAGATAGATAGATAGATAGATAGATAGATAGATAGATAGATAGATATAGGAGAGTGGAAAAGAGAGTAAAAGAGTGTTTTAAAGAGCAGATAGGGAATAATGGCAGTGAATACGAAAGAGATTGATTAACATGGCGCTGGATCTGTTTAAACGTTTAACTGAAATAAATTTTTGGATGGTGATTTGGAGGGATTGAATATTAATTAATGCAGTTATCAGAAGAGTAGATGAAATGGTCGAAAAAAAAAACAGAGCAACTGGTTAAAATTATGTTTTAAAACAATAAAATGAATTTAAGAACAGTCTCAAAGAGAATCAAACCCATAAGTATCTAGCCATATTCAGTAACATTGAGCAAAACCAAAGTACCTCAGACTATCTACTTTTCAGAAGAAGACATTATTAATGTACCGCCTTATTATTTGTAGTCCTGTTGTAATAAAATATCCTACGCCTCCTTTCCCTATGTGGATTTACTAGTTACTAATACACTATAGTGAGCACCGCATTCACCGATGTTTTGCTTCGGAGATTAGTAATGTCTTACTAATCTCTGTTTATGTATTTATTTTTCAACCTATTGCAATAACCCTTCTTCTTTCAATCTACTATCATGTTGGCTGTTTTTTTCTCCTCGAGTAACAACCTGTATAACCTTTTTCAAGGGTGCAACAAGGCCCGAAGAATGAAATTCGAGGGTTTATGTACCTTGTACTATCTGTAAAAAACCTGTGTATTTTTACTGAACAGAGTCACCAGAATTCTTCTAATCAAAGAGATCCTCTGTTTAATTCTTAAATTTGGGGTTTGTTTATATTAATGCTGTCTACACGAAAAAATAATTTACAAAAGTAAAAGTTAGAAAATTCTAAAGACATAAGCGAAGGTGATTTTTACTAATCTCCTAAGATTAAGACGTTTGGGGTAAAGAAATTAGATGTATCAATGTCAAATTCGGTGGGGTTGTCTATATAAACGAGAACCAACTAGGCTCAAGGACACACACACGAAAACGGACTTAGGATGAAGTCGGGTCGGAGTTATCTGGAACTGCTTTGTTAAACATCTGTTGCTAAAGAACACACGGGCAACTCCCGTGGCCGGACTGCAAGCATAGACACATCAGGAGGATTGAGTGAGAGTCGACTGGCTGGTTATTACTTTGGCGTTTGCTACTAGATTTATGAAATCACCGTCCAGTAGTAGAGATATGTTATTCATCAGGTTTTCTTTATCTAAACTTATTTGTAAATGAAACTTTGTCTGTGTGTGTGTGTGTGTGCATGTGTGTGTGTGTGTCCGTTACCTATAGACTCCGAAACGACTGAACCAATTTTCTTGAAAATTAACACAGTTGTACTATAGGCGTCTGCGAGTGTTCTTAGCTAGATTTTGTGTCGAGGTAACCCCGATAAATATCGAAAATCGATAATCGAAAAAATCGGCTTATAGAAGGAGTGGTCCGATTTTAATCAAATTTGATACACTCATAGAGAAAGACATAAGAAACGATATTCAGAAGTTTCAAGGTTGCAGTTCTTACAATAGTGCAGAAAATCGATAATATCCCTTGTTCCCTGTTTAGGATGTAGTTTCCGGCTTTCTCTTTTCCAATCTTTTCACTCTTTTCTTTTTTTTTTTCAATTGGAGTAGATAGATTAAACTATCGCCCGGTTCACACTCTACCCACGTCTATTGAGCAGGTGAAGAGGCTCATCCCTTCTTCCCTGTTTAGGATGTGGTTTCCAGCATTCTCTTTTCCAATTTTTTTCACTCTTACGTAGCCTCCTGCACATCAGTGGCGTTACCGCCTTGCCCAGGGTGATATGATTAAATATATATATATATATATATAAAAGGCAAGATGTTTGTGTGTGTGTCTTTTTATCTGTCTGCATGTCTGTATTTTTTTCAGCCCTTTTATTTTAGTTTTAGCTTTGGGTTTGGCTCTAAATAGGTATAATTGTATTTCTTAGTCTCAGCCATGATAACCATTTACACAGAGGACTTATTTAACCTTCAAAATTCAGTTTACGACGAAAAAACTTATTTGATATCGATACCAGGAAATCAAAATTTGACTTACATCCATTCATTTTTCTTTCAGTATACGGTTTCGCTTTAACTGGAAACAAATATTGCTTTTAGTCTTTCGTGCCAACGTCCAAAGAGTCTGAGCTCCAGGACCATGAATTTGTTTTAAAGCTTTCATTACACCCGAGCAACGCCGGGCTATACTGCTAGTATTCGATAAACTTATTGTTAGAATTTTCAACAGTTTGTGCATTTTATTGAAGAAGTTTTTATACTCGACCTGACTCTAAAAGTTTTCAGCAGAGAAAATAGTTATCATTACCGCATACATGATTTACTCAATTTTATTCTATCGTTAAATTTATCGTATCTATAGAGATAGGTTCACACTAGATTTCGCAATCGATCTTCAATATCGTAAGAGAGAGAGAGAGAAGAGAGAGAGAGAGAGAGAGAGAGAGAGAGATAGAGAGATAGAGAGAGATAGAGAGATAGAGAGAGATAGAGAGAGAGAGATAGAGAGATAGATAGATAGAGAGAGAGAGAGAGAGCAAGTAGAGTATGTGGGTTACAGTGAAGTGGAAAAAGAGTTTATCTTGAAAATCACAGTTTCTGATTTAAGAAAACAAATCATTAAAACCCTTAATGTCCTAAACAGAAAAAGCGAGGGGAGAAAGAGAGAGATAGGGAGGAGAGAGAGAGGAAAATAGAGAGAGGGATAGTATAAAAAGAATCTAAACTTAAAAATAGGGACAGTATAATAACGGAGAATACGAAAGAGTATGAGAAGACGAAGGAGAATCTGAGATATCATTAAAAAAACAAAAAGTGAAGCTCAAGAGAAGGAGAGTAAGGAGAGCTGAAAAAGACGGAAAATAGAGAGCAAATATAGCAATATACGATGATGCTCATTAAACAATGGCATTTCAAGAATATCTCTTTAATTAGTTATGACAGCTTAAAGCACACTTGGGGAGACAACATTCTTATCTATATGTTATCTTTGATAACCAAAATATTTTAGTCTAAGACGAGTGTGGGCTGAGAGTTGTGAATAATGACTATTCTTAATCAAGCTGACAGGAAAAAAATAATTCCGATTCCATGAACGTGTAGCCATATTGTCTGCTGGTCAGTCCACCATTCTGAACACTCCAAGAGAGAACACAATTTGACACTTTGTTTCCCCGTTACCAAAATACCTGTTTTGCCGTTGAACGAAGTATATGTAAGTTGAGTCATTCGCATAGGAAGTCAACAAGAGTATAAACATCTACAGCCATTATGTATCAAGTAGTTCAGTGCTTACCACTTCCGTTGAGTTAGTAACACTACATGACAATGCCGTCACTGATATCTAAAGAACCGAATGAACAAATATCACTTGAAATTACGACTACACACAAGTGTGGCTTAGAAGTCTAGCTGTTAAAGCTAGGATTTGAAATGAGTTGGAGGAGAAAAACTCTTTTAGGCTATTGTGGATTTTCAGGCTATTATAAAGTATCACCTATGTTCGACAATATAAGTCAACTAACAGTGAAAACACATAAAGTATCACCTGTTCGACAATATAAGTATCACCTATATTCGACAATATAAGTCAACTAACAGTGCAAACACATAAAGTATCACCTGTTCGACAATATAAGTATCACCTATGTTCGACAATATAAGTCAGCTAACAGTGAAAACACATAAAGTATCACCTGTTCGACAATATAAGTATCACCTATATTCCACAATATAAGTCAGCTAACACTGAAAAACACTTAAAGTATCACCTGTCCGACAATATAAGTATCACCTATGTTCGACAATATAAGTCAACTAACAGTGAAAAACACATAAAGTATCACCTGTTCGACAATATAAGTATCACCTATATTCGACAATATAAGTCAGCTAACACTGAAAAACACTTAAAGTATCACCTGTCCGACAATATAAGTAACACCTATGTTCGACAACATAAGTATCACCTATGTTCGACAATATAAGTCAACTAACAGTGAAAACACATAAAGTATCACCTGTCCGACAATATAAGTATCACCTATGTTCGACAATATAAGTCAACTAACAGTGAAAACACATAAAGTATCACCTGTTCGACAATATAAGTAAAACCTATGTTCGACAATATAAGTCAACTAACAGTGAAAACACATAAAGTATCACCTGTTCGACAATATAAGTATCACCTATTTTCGACAATATAAGTCAACTAACAGTGAAAACACATAAAGTATCACCTGTTCGACAATATAAGTATCACCTATGTTCGACAATATAAGTCAACTAACAGTGAAAACACATAAAGTATCACCTGTCCGACAATATAAGTATCACCTATGTTCGACAATATAAGTCAACTAACAGTGAAAACACATAAAGTATCACCTGTCCGACAATATAAGTATCGCCTATGTTCGACAATATAAGTCAGCTAACACTGAAAAACACATAAATTATCACCTGTCCGACAATATAAGTATCACCTATATTCGACAATATAAGTCAGCTAACACTGAAAAACACACCATCGAAGAAAAATCTAGTGAATGCAAAGAGAGAGCTGAGTTCATGAAGATTTCTCAAAAGCAGAATGAACCACTCATTGAAGATGTTCTTTGTTTGAAACTGGCTGCCAAATATTTTGATTTCATAAAACCAATTGGAAAACCAAACAATTGAAGACGATTTAATTCAAATGAAATTGTAAACGGCCTTAAAAATGAGGAGTATTGACAAATGACTCTAATAGAGTTACAACTTGGAAAATTGTCACTAGAACAGTGTGTCGAATTTGTTCAGCAACAAGAACTGATTAAAAAGCTTAATTCAACGAACGTTACAAATATGATAAAGAAAACGAATACATAATCGATAGAGAGAAAAGGCAAAATAATGTTCGCTTGGTGAGGTTATAAACATCAAAGAGAAAGCAAAAATGTCCGGCATATAAAAAAAAGATGTGAAAAATATTTCAAAATGAATAATTTTAAACGTATGCGTAAATCCAAAAATGTCCAACAAAATGAAGAGGAAATGAGTATGGATGTCTTTTTATTAAAACAAAAAAAAATCAAAAAGGTTTATTAAAATCCGAACCAATAATATTTTACCGAACATGTCACTAGATATGGGAAGTGACATGACTTTGATACCTAGAATTTTTTGGAAGAAATTAGGAAAACCAAGTTTAAGGAAACACCTTGTTCAACTGAATTAATTTAACGGATCCGTGATGAAAACATTAGGCTATTTTAAAACCTACGTGAAACTAAAAAATAAGTTTGACATGTTAACCCACCAGACCATCTGCAATCAAACTGATTAACAGAAAGTATAGATATTTAACCTACTCCCCCACTGGAGCGAGATATGACACAAAGTTTTTTTAACGTGAGAAGCCCGACCGCGTACAGACGGGCGAAGGAACAAAAATTTTCCAGTCCCCGCCGGTTGCGCTGGCCCCGGTGACGAGCACCTGGTCCACCCCTCTGGAACAATGGGGTGGCGCGGTTGCGGGACACTGTTCCCCGAGACCGGGCATCTACTCAGTGTATTTTTGTTTTTTGAGATGCACCTCTGCCCTCGCGGGTGGAGCTACAACAAATGAGCCGCACTCTGTCTTCGAGGACAGAGACGCAAATTTATGAGAGATGATCGGATCCTCACCTAAACAAGGTAATTAATAGAAAGTATGGTGCAAACTGTTATGGACTGAAAATATATCTACACGAAAAAGAAAAAAAAATAGAAAAATTCCTTCCTAGATTGTTGCTAAAATACAGGGCAATACTACATGCTGGAAGATGGAAAGGCCAGTCCGCCCTTATCTTCTTCTTCTATGTGCCCTGTCCCTTCAGGACGTAGGCGATCATGGCTCTCCACGTCTCCCTATCCCTTGTGGCTCTTAGTATGTTTGCTCCTGTTGCTCCTGGCAACCCCCGTTCCGTCATCCACCTGATCAGACCCTGCAAATATGTTATCCGCTGCCTTCCTCTGTTTCTCCTTCCTTCCTTCTATCTGTCCAGTCAGTATCAGGTTCTCCGGGCTCTCCTTCCTCATTGCATGTCCCAGGAACTTCAGTTGTCTCTTCCTGATGCTCAGCATCAATTTCCTTTTTGTTGCCATTCTTTCTAACACTTCGTCGTTGCTTGTATGCTCAGTCCACGATATCCGTAGCATCCTTCTGTAGAACCACATTTCGGCCGCTTCTAGTTTTGTCCTCATTTTCGATGATATTGTCCAGCATTCACAGCCGCCCTTATAGGCAGACAAATTAGAGTCCTATTGACTATGTCATGCCACTAACAGAAAACTGTGGTATTTCCAAACATACGCACCGTAGTGGGGGCGCTAGAGGGTGTCGTCAGTGATGTCATCGCGAGGATCACTAGGGGGTTTCGGGTCTTTCAACATCATACACCCCTCACCGCGCTGACCCGACCAGAGATGATCAGTTTCTGGTCCACCCTCGATAAGCTCTTTCAGACACTGGAAAAATACTTTTAGGCCCGGCCCAGTACGAACCCCTTGCAAATGCTTCTGATTGGCGACAGTCAGAGCCACTTTCCATTTAGAGGCGAACCGTACATGAGCTCGTCCGAAACATTAATTCAAACTTATTTATGCATTTTATCTTATTTACGAGTACTAATAAAATGAAGAGAAGACAGAAATGCAGAATTTCGGGGAATTTAGCTAACAATTTGTTTTGAAATCCAGGCACTCTCTCTTTTGATCCATAACCAATTAGCTGTTCTTTCCGCTGTTTCGGTTATGGACTTGGGTGCTTTTCTTTTTTTTTACTCCCCCTATCCCAATATCTGTTAAGGCTTTGCATAAGTACCTTGCTGCAAATCCTCTAGTCCCCACTTCTATAGGAGTGCAGTTAGCCTTCCAGCCTTTAGCCCTGCAACTCTCCAGCAGTTCGTCGTATTTTAAAAAATGGTATAAAAATGGTATAAAAAGAATAGTGAATCTAATCTACAAGTGTTATATATCCATAAATAACAAACACGTCTGTATATAAAAATATATCAGTGATATTTTTATTAATGAACGATGGACCGTGTGGCCTAGTGAACAGAGAGTTGAGGGAGCGCGCCTCTAAGGGTTGACAGGGTGACGGGGTGTCGTCGTATCTGTTGCACCTCTACTCTGGTCTTGTCTGGCTCTCTGCCCAGACTCGTCTGTCGAGACTGACTGACTGACTGACTCTGACTGACTTCTGGCGAATCCTTGTTTTCGAGGTCTTTTTATATCTTCCAAAACCGGAACTTGTTTCTTCCGGGTTTTGCCTCGATCCGCGACGCCTACACGACGCCTACGTAAATTCTCAGAGACACCTGTTCTGTCTGCCTCTTGTGGCCATTTCCGCTACTGCCGGAAATAAGGTCAAACAACCATCCGTTCCTTTCAACGGCCGGAAATCGCCCCCGCTTCCTCACTTCCTTCTTCGGGTGGGGCCAGATTATTATATTACACAAGAGACAAGATTCATAATGCAAAGTGAACAAAAAGCTATAATAGACAGAAAAATGGAAAAAGGAATATTATCGCATTCAGACCAAATTAGATTGCAACATGACAACCCTAAAGAAGTGTAAAGTGAGGAAATATTAGCCTGGAAGTAATGGAATCGAAAGTATTATGTCAACGCAAGATAAACCTGACCGTGAAATCGAGAACAGTAAAGACTCAAAAAATGAACAATTGTTAGCAAACTTGGGCTTTATAATTTTAGAATATTCCGTCTCTGAAAAAGTTGACGCGGTACACTAATCGGGGTAAATTGTTTCAGCATTTTAATTTAGTTGAACTGATTAAGCCACAGAATGTACCAACCTTACTAATTACTAATTATTACATTCAGTAACATTGGGTAATCATATATATTTTTCTACCCCTAATTTTGGCTTTCTGAAAAATTTCAAGGTGTCGATAGCTTTCTAAAATTTTCATCTAGATCTGAGCGCAATTCCCGTCGAGCTAGACCGCAAAATGCAGACGATAAGTCGAATCTATCAAACAAACAAATACTTACACAACGTCCACCGTCGTCAGTTTTATAGATATAGATATTAGGGTGATGACTTTTTTGCAACCCTGTATTTCTGTGTCATAAATCGATGAACTTTTGTTCAAAACTAAATAAAAAATTATTAATTCATTTTCATTTTCAGTTCTTGAAAAAGGTTATCCCAAACCGAAAATTGGATTTTACTATGTAGGGGCCTCGGTGATGCTAGTCAAACTGGCCTTGTGCCAAACACAACAGAAGTCCCCACAATATAAAATATCAGAAGTTTGAATGAATGGTTGAAAAAATGAAAGTATTTTATTTGTAAAATAAGTGTAATTTTTTTAATAGAACTGAAAAACATATTTGTAAAAAGAAGTAAAATACTCGAATAGAAAATGCATGTAGTTAATTATTTTGAATGATTGAAATGTTCCAACAGAAAAATACACGTAGTTAAATGTTCCAGAGAAATAGTAGTAAGTAACTAAGTGTCCAGAATTTATAGTTGATAGTAGCAGAATGTGTGTATGTAAAATGATTAAAAGGGTTGCTAATAAAAGTCTGTGTGCTTTTACTTTTTATTGCCAGAGAAAAAAAATGAAAAGGAAAGTCAAGGTAATGAAGGAGATTGTACTTATCGAAGTCAGTTGAAGTATGTTGTTGTTGTTGTTTTCTTTGACGATGTGTGGGTAAAGACGAAAAAAAAATCCAAACAAACCTCACTTAACCCTCTAGGGCCATTCGTATCATATTTGATACAGTATTTCCCTATAAGGAAACATTTGGTATTTCCCTATAAGGAAACATTTGGTATTCATTAACTGAGCAATCAGTACTGCTTTCATTTGAAATTTATAAAATATTTCTCTTAAAAAATTGTTCAGGAAAATATTTCTTTCAAGGTTTGTTTTCATACTGTATCAAATATGATACGAATGACCCTAGAGGGTTAATAAAATCACGTTTAAATCTGGTCGTAACACATTACATTGCATTTAAATATATGGTTCTGTTATCATTTCGAGCTCTCACGAGGTGGGACGTTATAGAAACGCATTACAAATTCACGAACTGCGTTTGCTATTTTTGGTACTTGTTATCGTTGCCTAGCATAGTTTTATGTCAACACAAGATAAAATCGTGGCTGATGGTGGATGTTTTTATGTTAACGTCCTTGTAATCTCTCTGAAGATTGCTCATGTGACAAACACAACAGACATCCCCACAATATAAAATATCAGAAGGTTGAATGAATGGTTGAAAAATTGAAAGTATTTTATTTGTAAAATAAGTGTAATTTTATTAATAGAACTGAAGAACATATTTGTAAAAAGAAATAAAATACTCGAATAGAAAATGCATGTAGTTAATTATTTTGAATGAGTGAAATGTTCCAACAGAAAAATATACGTAGTTAAATGTTCCAGAGAAATAGTAGTAAGTAACTAAGTGTACCGGGGTGTATACTGATTGTAGCAGAATGTAAAGTTTTATGTTTCTTTCCCTTTTTTTGGTAGGTTTGCGACAAGGTGAGAAAGCAGGTGAAACAAATAAAGAAATTTTACTGTGCGGTCTTTAGTTTAGTTTTAGTTTTACAAGTCAGTTGAAGATGTTGCTGTTTTTTTTTCTTTGGCGGCTTTGAGTTAAACGAAGAAAAGAAAATTGAAAGTAAATATAGAACGAATGTATGTATCGGCAAGACATGACCTCGGCTTGAAGTTTCTTCCTTACATTATGACGAGATGCTTCATATACCGTTCCCATTCTGATTGAATTTGACGGTCAAGGGACGTCCTTAAGTAGTGAATCTCGTCAGGCTCCGAACGGTATTTTCATTTTCTAGGTGTGAAAAGAAAATTGACTGGCGTCATATATCAATTTGCTATTTCCTATCCAATCAGCACCCAGAATGTTAGTTTTTACACTGACTTGTGAAATTTGCCTTGGTCTGGGTTTTTCCAAAATGTTTTTAGTCGTTTTGATTCAATTTTGTGGGTGAGCAATTTTACTTCTTGCGTTCTTTTGTAACCTATAACTATATATGCAAAAAGAGTACAAAAACCACAATGTTTCAGAAGGTTTATTTTCCAATTTACTTAAGATGCCTTTGTCAGTAACTATGTGTTTTTAATCAGTGAACATTTTATAGGCATGGCAGAAAAGATAAACCTTCCAAATAAAGAAAAACTGCGATCTTACGGAAATTTTATTTTTCAAATTGCTAATGATGTAATTCGATAGTACTTAAATATGAAAAAATGTATTTTACACATTTTGTTCATTATCCATCTCAGTCTGTTCCATATCTATCTATCTGGGATTTGTTCTTATCTATCTATCTATCTATCTATCTATCTATCTATCTATCTATCTATCTATCTATCTATACCATTCTGATTATCTATTTATCTTTCTTTCTTTCTATCTATCTATCTCTGACAGTTCATCTATCTATCTATCTATCTATCTATCTATCTATCTATCTATCTATCTATCTATGTTGTGTTATCGAGGTACTGTTAAGAAAAAACTCATAGACAAGCTCAGTGTGGAAAATATTCTTTGAGTGAAGCATTAATCTTTTTCAAACTAATATCACCATTTAATATATATATATATATATATGGATAAACACAAAAGGAAAGCTTACCTTAGTTGACGCGTTTCGTTCTCTAGGGGACATTATCAGACACCTGTCTATGGACTAAAATTGGTAGAAAACATTGCTAATAACCTTTCAGCGAATTTTTTTTTTAAAGATTTACGCAGCTGAATATACACGAAAATTCAACAGATCATAAAGAGGTGGAATAAAGAAACGAGCGAACCATAAAGATACAGAGAGAAAAATGAGAAACAGAAAGAGAATGAGAGAGAGAGAGAGAGAGAGAGAGAGAGAGGTGGGCAGAGACAGAGAGAGACAGAGAAAGATAGAGATAGTTATATGGGAAAACTAAAGTTGACAAAGGAAGGATTCAAAGATAGAAAGAAAGATGGAGAGAGAGAGAGAGAGAGAGAGAGAGAGAGAGAGAGAGAGAGAGAGAGAGATAGTTATATGGGAAAACTAAAGTTGACAAAGGAAGGATTCAAAGATAGAAAGAAAGAGGGAGAGAGAGAGAGAGAGAGAGAGAGAGAGAGAGTAAAAAAGTTGGAAGTGAGTGTTAATGATGCATATCGTGAGATTGAAGTCTGGTA
>JBBBDQ010002027.1:315000-490000 GCA_037127315.1 Ascarosepion bandense | reverse complement strand
ACTGTATTACAAGATCATTGTTTAATATGTAACTGAAGAACATTTAGCAGTACTCAGGTAATCTAAGTTTTGCATAAGAATTAGTATTCAAGCTCTTTAGATGTTTACTTACATTTGTATGCTAAGCCTTTACAAACACAGACGTGAAGAGATGGACATTAATCATTTCAGATTATATATAGAGAGGTCGTTTTTTTTTAATCAAAATCACTTGTGGATATTGACCGGGCAAGGACACTTCCGCTGGTGTTGATAGAAAATATACATATGTCTTAGTCACTAACCGCTACAGTTCACTCAATTACAAGATTATTTTTTGATATGCAGCTGAAGAACTTTTAGAAGTATTCAGGTAATAAGAATCTTGTGCATAAGAATTAGTATTCAAGCTCTTTAAAGGTTTACTTACATTTGTATGCTGAATCTTTACAAAGACAGACGTGAAGAGATGGGCACTGATCATTTCAGAATTACAAAACCACATCCCAAACGAATTTAACAATAGACGACAACGATCCTGCTTTATCAGCTGAGGACAATGTAAAGATGATTAAATAAGAATTCTATGTCGACAACGTAGGTAATCGTAGCCTACAACATGCGTATAAGATGGCATATGTCGTCCTTACAGCAGCAAACACAAATATAAAGAGATAGGTACTGATCATTTCAGAATTCCATACCACATCCCAAACGAATTTAACAATAAAAGATAACAATCCTGCTTTCTCCCTCGGGGCCAAGGTAATGATGATTAAATTGGAATTAGGTAATCATAAACGACAACATAGGTATTCATAGTCGACAACATTCTTGACTTAGTGTTCCATGAGATAGGACTTAAGATAAACATTTCTAAAGCAGAAACTATGATTTGGAACTGGAATGAAAGCAGTGGTGGCACCTACCCTGGATCCAGAATATGCAATTTCAGGATCGGAAATTAGTAAATACTTCAAATACTCCGATGTACGGATCAGTTTTAAAATAAAAGTCACAACAATTTTGTCTTAAAAGAAAGACTTTTAAAAAATTTCAGCCAACATCAGCACTAGCTGTTCGGTTAATGAATATAAAATTCAGTTGATATTACATCTATCTAGCTATCTATCTTTACACTCCTGATCAAAATTTTAAGACCACTTAAAAATCTTTAAAAACAAATATTTTTTTACAGATAGATTTTAAACTCCCCCCTCCCACTTAAGGTTACCAATACTACAATCTAATAGGTTATGGAAACAAAAAGCTACATTCCAAACATTTTATTTAGAAATTTACATTTTTATAAAATGAGGCGATTTACACATGATCAAAATTATAAGACCAGGGGTATAAATTGTTAGATCTATGGTAATTCCAATGTTTTTAGTTCACATAGAGATTAGCAATCACTGCGTAAAGGTGTTACCATGCCTAAAGCAAGCAAACTTACCAAAGCTGAGCGTTCTAGAATTCCATAAGCAAGGTTTGTCACAGCGGGCGATCACAGCTAAGGTAAATCGCAGTAAAACTGTGATTTGAAACTTTCTAAAGAACAGCGAGAATAATGAAAAAGCAAAATCCTCTGGTAAGCCCCAAAAGATTTCTCCTTGCATTGAGTAAGAGAATACGACGGGTTGTTATGAAAGAGGGGGGACTTTCTTCTAGTCAAATTAAGGCAGTCACAGATGCTGATTGCAGTCCCGTAACCATCAGACGACACTTACGACAAAAAGGCATGGTAAATAAAAAGCGTAAACAAATTCCTTGGCTGCTTTCATCTCACAAGGTAGACCGCTTAAAGTTTGGTTGTGAATACTAAACATGGGATGTTGAGAAGTGGAAGAAAGTCTTGTTTTCTGATGAGAAAAAATTCAATCTAGATGGTCCTGATGGCTTCCAACGATATTGGCATAACAGAAACATGCCTCCTGAAATTTTCTCCACACGTCATCGTGGTGGAGGGTCCCTAATGGTATCGGGTGCCTTTTCTTACAGAGGGACGATGGAGCTCCAGATGGTGCAGGGTTGTCAAACAGCGGCTGGTTATGTTAGCATGCTTCAAAAAGCATCATTGATGATGGAGGGCCATCATTTGTGTGTGGATAGATGGTTATTCCAACAGAATAATGCTGCAATCCACGCTGCAAGACGTACGTTGACCTTTCTACAAGAAAATGGGGTCCATCTCTTGGGACATCCTGCATGCTAACCAGACTTGAACTCAATTGAAAATGTTTGAGGATGGATGACAAGAGATGTTTATCGAAATGGCAAACAATATTCAACAAAAATGAACTTCGTGAAGCCACTTCAAAAACTGGAGCAACATCCCCTGCACCTTAATGGAAACGCTTATCTCTAGCATGCCCGACAGAATTTTTGAAGTCATCAAAAGCAGTGGAGGTAGAACTCATTATTAAATTTGGTTGTTGAATGTTTTCATACAATTTTCATACACTTTTTGTACAATTTCGTAGAATTTTTGTCTCTGGTCTTATAATTTTGATCATGTGTAAATCGCCTCATTATATAAAAATGTAAATTTCTAAATAAAATATTTGGAATATAGCTTTTTGTTTCCATAACCTTTTAAATTGTAGTATTGGTAACCTTAAGTGGGAGGAGTTTAAAATCTATCCGTCAAAAATACTTCTTTTTAAAGATTTTTAAGTGGTCTTAAAATTTTGATCAGGAATCTATCTATCTATCTATCTATCTATCTATCTATCTATCTATCTATCTATCTCATCTATCTATCTCAGGATTTTCAGATCTATCTGTATATCTCAATATGTTCAGATATCTCTCTCTTTCTATTACAATCAGTTCAGTATTTACCCTCTTTCTCTCTCTTTATCTGCTATAATATGTTCATTATCTATCTATCTATCTATCTATCTATCTATCTATCTATCTAGTCCAATGTTCATATCTATCTATCTATCTATCTATCTATCTATCTATCTATCTATCTATCTATCTATCTAGTCCAATATTCATATCTATCTATCTATCTATCTATCTATCTATCTATCTATCTATCTATCTATCTATCTATCTATCTGATAAATTCTTGGAGGGTTATTGAAAGTGTTAAACGTGTTAAACATTGCCATTATTAATTTTCTATTAATCCCTCGTTTAACTTTGTTATTTTTGTCACAAAACTCAGGTCTATTCTTATATTCTACTACTGTTTAGATAAGAATCGACATGTATTTGAAATAAGGAAATAACTTCGGACTTGGTGCAATCTAAGTGTAGGAATAGGGTAAAGAAAATAATGTAGCTGTGCTACAAAATTTGTAATATCCCTGTTGGTCGACTTTAATAATTTAATCGGTAAAGGTAATAGTAACCGTTTTCTTATAGGGAAAATTTTTGAATTCGTTGACGAGTATCCAGTATCAGTTTCGGTTGAAATTTATAAAATCTTTTTTTGAGGAAATGAACCAACTTTCCTAGCGACTGATTTCACCTAGATCTATCTATCGCCCGGTTCATACTCCACCCACGTCTATTGAATAGGTTAAGAAGCTCCCTTGTTCCCTGTTTAGGATGTGGTTTCTGGCTTTCTCTTTACAAATTTTCTCACTTTGCTTTTTTTTTTCAATTGGAGTAGATAGATCTATCGCCCGGTTCACACTCTATCCACGTCTATTGTACAGGTGTAGAGGCTCATCCCTTGTTCCCTGTTTAGGATGTGGTTTCTGGCTTTCTCTTTTCCAATCTTTTCACTATTACATAGCCCCCTGCACATCAGTCGCGTTACCGCCTTGCTCGGGGTGATACGATTAAAAAAAAAATGTCACTGGAAAACGTGATGTCAAGAAGACGTAGAGTGTTGTTGGTGGTTAGCATCAGCCATGCCTATGACAGACGGAAAGTGTTCTTTGTGTTGATTAAATGAAAGTAGCTTTGTTTTGGAGGCGTTAAAATTTACAAGACATTTTTCGCCTCAGTTAGCCACAGATTGGCGGCCCTTTTCAAGAGTAGTTGCCAGGTTTACTTTGTCGGTTTTTGTCGGACTTGCTACTAAGATAGGAGTAAATAGTTTTTTTTTTCAACTTCAGAAATACCTTTATTAGGAACTGGTCAATTGGGGATCGAAAACAGCGTAGGTCCAAGAATAGAGCCCTGGGAGACCCCAGCATTAGTATGACATGATTTGTAAGCATAAACATTATTATACAATTTCTTAGGAACTATTAAATTAAGCCAAAAATTCGTCTCATTACATCGTGGCCTCTGAGCTGGCGAAGAAGTCCAGCATGCCAAACTCAGTTGAGGGCCTTTGAGATATCTAGAGCCACTGCCGGGTTTCACCATTCTCATATAAAGCGTATCTATCTATCTATCTATCTATCTATCTATCTATCTATCTATCTATCTATCTATCTATCTATCCCATTCTGATTATCTATCTATCTATCTATCTATCTATCTATCTATCTATCTATCTATCTATCCCATTCTGATTATCTATCTATCTATCTATCTATCTATCTATCTATCTATCTATCTATCTATCCCATTCTGATTATCTATCTATCTATCTATCTATCTATCTATCTATCTATCTATCTATCTATCTATACCATTCTCATTATCTATCTATCTATCTATCTATCTATCTATCTATCTATCTATCTATCTATACCATTCTCATTATCTATCTATCTATCTATCTATCTATCTATCTATCTATCTATCTATACTCATTCTCATTATCTATCTATCTATCTATCTATCTATCTATCTATCTATCTATCTATACCATTCTCATTATCTATCTATCTATCTATCTATCTATCTATCTATCTATCTATCTATCTATCTATCTATCTATCTATACTATTCTCATTATCTATCTATCTATCTATCTATCTATCTATCTATCTATACCATTCTGAGTATCTATCTATCTATCTATCTATCTATCTATCTATCTATCTATCTATCTATCTATCCCATTCTGATTATCTATCTATCTATCTATCTATCTATCTATCTATCTATCTATCTATCTATCTATCCCATTCTGATTATCTATCTATCTATCTATCTATCTATCTATCTATCTATCTATCTATCTATCTATCTATACCATTCTGATTATCTATCTATCTATCTATCTATCTATCTATCTATCTATCTATCTATCTATCTATCTATCTATCTATCTATCTATCTATCTATCTATCTATCTATCTATCTATCTATCTATACCATTCTCATTATCTATCTATCTATCTATCTATCTATCTATCTATCTATCTATACCATTCTCATTATCTATCTATCTATCTATCTATCTATCTATCTATCTATCTATCTATCTATCTATCTATACCATTCTCATTATCTATCTATCTATCTATCTATCTATCTATCTATCTATCTATCTATCTATACCATTCTCATTATCTATCTATCTATCTATCTATCTATCTATCTATCTATCTATCTATCTATCTACCATTCTGAGTATCTATCTATCTATCTATCTATCTATCTATCTATCTATCTATCTATCTCAGTCGGTTCAAATGTATCTATTTATGACGAAACGGAATCCGTATTTTTTATCCGAAAGAAGGTCGTGCGAAGTAAAACCATAACAAATTAATTAGAGCCTCCTTCAGTCAATTAAGTGCAATACGCGATGCCCATTTGGGTGATCATGTCTCGAAAGAGACATTACTGACTGGGTAGAAAATCTTTCCGCAATAGTTTGCCATTATTTTCTGCCAACCATAGCTATAGAACCCGGTCTGTCCATAGCTCGAGGGAAGAGATGGATTAATACCTTTCCCAATGATATTTGCGCGTAAGTGAATGCAACTAATTTGACTGGAATTCGAACTCGGCTCTCCGATTTCTCGTTCCGATATCCACTACACCACAACGCACATGACTAATAGGGTGATTAAAAGTTTTGTAGGATGGAAAATAATTAATCACTTGCATCGACGCGTATAGACTTTTGAATGCTGTCTCGATCGGAAAGGGATATTGGGCAGCCCCAGCGTTGATATAACAGCAATACGCCGATTCGGGTCTAATGTGTCACTTGTAAAGAGAAAGCATAGCGAATAGAGTCAGGAGCTTTCTGGAGTATTTGACCGTATAAGAAACTGACAATTAGCCATGGATAATATATATGAGTTCAATTTGAGATCTGGGATGAACCTGAGGTCAAATAGATCCTGAAAGCAAGGTTATTCTTTGAGAGGACAAGCCTTTTCTGTGTTAGTTCGGTGTTGGTCAAAAACTTGATTTTGTAGAAATAGCAATAGTGAGTTAAGTCCCAGGGTTCGAATGTGTATTTGTACTCACTGGAAACGGGTGAGCAATAACAGAACTATACTAAATAAAAATAAGAACTAGATATAAAATTAATAAATAAAAATAAAAACCCGGTAGTAATAACTTGAATTAGTAGTTAGGTTATGTTTTAAGGCTCTAAGTTCACTGCAGCAAATTGATCTATCTATCTATCTATCTATCTATCTATCTATCTATCTATCTATCTATCTATCTATACCATTCTCATTATCTATCTATCTATCTATCTATCTATCTATCTATCTATCTATCTATCTATCTATCCCATTCTTATTCTATCTATCTATCTATCTATCTATCTATCTATCTATCTATCTATCTATCTATACCATTCTCTTATCTATCTATCTATCTATCTATCTATCTATCTATCTATCTATCTATCTATCTATCCCATTCTGATTATCTATCTATCTATCTATCTATCTATCTATCTATCTATCTATCCCATTCTGATTATCTATCTATCTATCTATCTATCTATCTATCTATCTATCTATCTATCTATCTATCTATCTATCTTATATCGATTATCTATCTATCTATCTATCTATCTATCTATCTATCTATCTATCTATCTATCTATCTATCTATCTATCTATCTATCCCATCTATCTATCTATCTATCTATCTATCTATCTATCTATCTATCTATCTATCTATCTATCTATCTTGTAGTTTACCCTTGGCTGAAAGATATTCTCCCGGCCATCAGGTTCAGATTCGCGTATTCAGTGGAAATTAATGACCGCCCCCTCGTATATATCAGGTGGTCTACCCAGATAGTCTGCGCTGATGATGTGTACAACTGATAACAGGAAGATACATAGGCTCCTATCTGAGATGGAAAAAGGGATAAAAATATCTATTACAACGTCTCAAGAAGTAGACTCCATATTTCTAAAAAAAAAAATGTCAATCTCATACAACAACATATTCACCTGACGCTACGTATTGTTTACATTAATCATTCGTCCGATTTTGTTTGTATAACAATGACATACTAGTTGATGGTTGGAAAATATACTATACACTTTTCATTGTCCCAGGGTGGTTTTATTTTTATAAAATTAATTAAAATTGTAAATATTCATGTAAAAATATAAAACAATCAATGAAACTTTATTCGTTCTCAAATCACAAAAAATCGTCACTGCTGGATTCATATAAATGCTCTAAACTATCATCCGTATGTAATATATTACGTTGACCGACACAAATATGAGTGACAAAAACATAACCCGGTTGTAGATGGTGGCAGCGGAGTGTAACAACAAAGACTTGGAAGATGATGTCTAACAAAGATGCAATTGACATCAAAGGCAGAAAATACAAAGCGACAGCAAAGGCTTGAAGCACAATAGCCAACAAAGATATGATTGACGTCAATTAAGCGACAACCCGGGCTCTCTCTCTCTCTTTCTCGGATTTACAACATTTGATTAACTTTCTTTTCCTTCTGTGACAATGTATTACGAACGCCCTCATCGTTATATGGCAGAAGGCCACTTAATGCACATAGAGACATTCTTGGGTAGTTTTCTGAATTTGAAAGCAGCTAAGTGTGAATTTTCTTTTACCTGAACTAAGCTTGAGGTTGGCAATTTAGTGTAATATAAAAACCACCATCAGAAAGGGAATTTGAACATACGCTGGCGGATATGCTGTAAAATAAATTAGGGTAGATAACTGTAGGAGAACCGAAGAGTGCTAGAAATAAAACGTTAGATTAGCTTCCTTGTAACAATGCACACGGAAGTTGCAGTCCGTGTGGAAAACATTAAGTTAAATAGTATTTAGAGTGTGACGGTCTATTACTAAGTGAATTAGAACCAAAGGTGATACGACGAATTCTTCAAGCTAACCTCATGCCCATTAACAACAGATAGAATCAAGCCTTTAGAAAAATTTTATCGTTTTTGTTTGTTGTTGTCTTTTTCTCGGTCAAACTCTAAATGACATGTACTGCAGATAATGCCATATTTCTGTATTTAAATATAGTATAGTTGAAATTAAAGAAACTATATGTGTGATGTTAAACTTGCCCAGATGCACGTATGGTGTTAATCGAAGGTCATTTACCCAATGTCAATTTGTATATTGGGGTGTGGTTACCGTCTATGATCGTATGGTTGTACATCGAGGTGTCTACTGGTATGATACAACGCAAAGAAAAACGAACTCATGAATGTTACGAATGCAGATCAACACACACACACACATACCTACACACATATAATAAGCTTAGACTTCTCTAGGCAATAGAGGATAGTCACGTGGGATCCTATAGTCATTTTGGGAATAGCAGGGCAGAGGTTAACTGAGCCAAATAGACTTAGTAACAAATGTCTAGACAGAAGCTAGACAGGGGCCAGACATGAGAGGTCATGAAGCAGCAGGAGCCAAAATTTGCGCCTAGATGCAAGTCACGAGGAAGTCAGAAAATTTAATCAGTTGCGGGCTAGACTTCGAATGGACAAGTCATGATATTTCTATGCTAACGCTTCTCCAGCTTAAGAATGAAAAGAGGAGACTCATTCTTATAATGTCGTAACTCAGCCAATTCAGTTATAGCAACTCTGGATACAAATCATAAGAGTATATATTTGTATTCGTTAAATTAAGAAGAAGAATAGACCTAATTGTTCATCAAGGAAGAAAGATATTGACGCAGAGAAGATAATGTTCCGTTAAAGAAACCAAAGTGAAGAAATTTGCAGAGACCTTTGATTGCAGATCATACAACATTCGGTTGAAGAAAGAAGTAAAGAAAATTGCAGAAAATACAACATTCGGTTGAAGAAAGAAGTAAAGAAAATTGCAGACAAGTTTATTACAGTCGGGCAGCATTTGAATTCAAGTTTATGTAAAGTAGAAAGAAGAAAGAAAAAAAGAAAAGAAAAGAAACGAAAGAAAAGAGAAAAGAAAGAAAGAAAAGAAAGAAAGAAAGAAAGAGAAAAAAAGAATTGAATATAAAGATAAGTTATTATACTTTTGGCTCCCTGTTAGAGTTAAATACATACATCCACCAATATTATGTTATTGCAAACATCATGTCACATGTACAATAATACTGCATATATCCTTTCCCATTTTTGATTATGCATTAATCTTCTGCATTCTTATTAATTCGTCGTAATTTGTTATTTCGACAAGTTTGGTACCCCAGTATAAGTTTTGAGATTCGAGTCATTGGACATTCTTAATCAGACTTATTTTTTTTCTGATTTTAATATTTCGTTCATGTATTAAAATTTTTACCAAAATCCATTTCGCCTTGTTGTTCATCCTTGGATTGTTGGTCAGTGTAAGAAGCGACCCGTAAGAAATTATATTTCGAATATCAGTCAGTTAAGTGCCATACGTGATACACGCTTGGGCGATCATATCTCGAAAGAGACATGACTGACTGAGCAGAAGATTATCCCGCAGTATCCTGCCATTGCTTTCTGCGGTAGACTGGTTGCCGACCAAGGCTATAGAACCCAATCTGTCCTGCTATTTAACCCATAGCTGGAAGGAAGAGACGGATTAATACCTTTCCCAAGGGTATTTGCGCGTAAGTGAATACAATGGATTCAACTGGAATTCGAACTCGGCTCCCCGGTTTCTCGTTCCAAGCCGATATCCACTGTACCACAACGCACATTCTCTCCGATCGAATAATAATCTCATCTGTTCATTTTTATTTTTTTTATTGTTGTTCATTCGACATGATCTAAGAGGGATAACTCGTATCCGTTCATAGATGTGAAAAATGTGAATATCCCTGAATCGGCGTGCAATCGCGTCATATACATGAAACATTACAGAATTTTCTTCGTGAGTGTTCTTAAAAAACAGAGAAAAAAAAAATCAAGTAAAAAAAAACAAAAAAGAAATAACAACAACAGAAATGTTAAGTGTTCTCTCACTTTTCTCTTCCACTGTTTTTTGCGTTACTTTTTTTTTTTGCTTAAGATTTTCTTCAGGATATCACAAAGAAGTTGGTCGATGCTACAAAGTCGATAAACTGCTAAAGAGCGAAAGATACCTGAAGCAAATCAGTCCTTTAGTTGGCAGGCGTGACGGCCAATAAGAGGCCAAGAGTGAATTGAGTTAGCACTTGATGGAATGAATGAATAAATAATAGAAAAAATAAAGAAAGAATAAAGGTACAAAAAGGAAAGATAAAATGCAGAGTTAATGTCTAACTGAAAAGGCGGAATATCGCCGTGGCAATGGATGCTAGAAATCAGTTGTAAATATAATTATAATCTGAGACGTGCGGAAAACTTTGAAAGTTGACAAAAATACGCGAGAAATAAATTCTTATGTGTTTATAAGATATGCAATCACGCGCCTCAGAATGGTGATTTTCTAAATGTGTATTAGATGTGACATGGGCCAAATTTATAGAGCACCTAGTGAGGATCGGGCTCACTGCCCAGTCGTAATTTTTCTAGTGCTAAACGTTACACCACGTCGAGGTGCCCTACGCATCTTAGAATGTGTAGTTGGACGACATATTCAGTGGAAGTTAAAAAATTAATTTTTTTCATGCAGTTTACGATGGGGAAAGTGTCTGTTTGCATGGAATTAATAAGGAATTAATAGGCGCACAATTGCAGGAAGTAAATTGGTAGGGGAGTATTACTTTTGATACTGATAGTTTTGTATTACTTTTGTTTGCATGCATTATTGATAAACTAGCAGTATTGCCCGGCGTTGCTCGGGTGTAATGAAAGCTTTAAAACTAATCCATGGTCCTGGAGCTCAGACTCAGCCTAAATAATATTTGTGTGAAGTTTGGAGAGAATCGGATAAAAATTGTGGATTTGTATAAAGGACATACAGACAGATAAACAGACACACACACAAACATCTTGCCTTTTATATATATATATATATATATATATATATATTATCGATTTTCTGCACTATTGTAAGAACTGCAACCTTGAAACGTCTGAATATCGTTTCTTATGTCTTTGTCTATGAGCGTATCAAATTTGATTAAAATCGGAACACTCCTTCTATAACTCGATTTTTTCGATTATCGATTTTCGATATTTATCGGGGGCATCTAGACACAAAACCTAGCTAAGAACACTCGCAGACGCTTATAGTACAACTGTATAAATTTTCAAGAAAATCGGTTCAGTCGTTTCGGAGTCTATAGGTAACGGACACACACACACACACACACACACACACACACACACACACACACAGAGGCACAGACAAGTTCCATTTATAAATAAGTTTAGATTTTTTGTGCTCGTGCAGTTTAGTAGTCAAAAAGAGTGAGAGAGATGTGATGAACTTATTCTTGAAAAAGAACAATTTTTGCGTGTTATATGTATAATTTTTAAACAATTGCCTCAGTTGTGTGGGAGTGATGTAGGTGGATGAGAGATGCGCTTAAAATGTTCGCAAATGAACCTTTTGAAAAATAAGGTGACGAGGAGTGTAATATATTACCTTCACCGACAAAAATATGATTGAGAAAATATATTCCTGCCATGGATGGTGGTGACGGAGAGTAACAGTAAAAGTATTGAAAGGTGATGGCTGACAAAGATGTGATAGACATCACAGACGAAAACACAAGACGACAACAAAAGCTTGAAAGGCAAAATCCAATAAAGATATGATTGACGTGAATTAAGAAAAAGCTAAAATACGTAGGAATTTTTGAGTTCTTCTGGCTGAAGACAAGAGAACACACACACACACACATGGAGAAAGAAAGAGAGAGAGAGAGAGAGAGAGAGAGAGAGAGAGAGAGAGAGAACTCCCGCTGGTTAGCGATTACTCGACAACTTCTGCGTGAGCGCGCTAACTTTGGTTACCTTTCTTCTCCACACAGCCATCACCGACGTAGAATAAAAACATAAATTTATATTTTTAGATCTACGTTTTGTTGTTCCTCGTTGTCTATCATGACAAACGTTGTTTTCCAGCGGCAGCGTAATATGCAACATACAGGAATTCAAATGCAATGTCAATTTCCATCTCTTATTCACTTGACTCCAGTCCTTTCAACATCACCTCGTATACCTTGTTCTTTTCCTTTCTCTCTACTTTCGCAACTGTCTTCACACCTGTGTCTCCATCCTTCTCTTTCCCTTTTTTCTGACCCCCCTTTGGAAACTGGTTCATCTTGCTCTTCACTGTCCTCTTGACTAAACTTTTACTCTTATGTACCCCCCTGCGCATCAGTGGCGGTACCCCCTTGCTTGGGGTGAAACGATTAAAAAAACACTGCTGTCATTCATGTACTATAAATGATCCTCACTACCATCCTTGTCATGGTGGTAACTGATACATTGGTCTTGGAAGACGCATACGGATTTTTCCAGATATTTTTTAGGAAAAAAGGGCGCCCTGTAAGCCAGAATATACGGTAATGAACACAACGTAAAAATTATATCATTATTAAACATATGTCTTGGAAACAAAACAGGGGGAGAAATTAACAAGCGTTGGAAAATGTGCATCCACGTTCTGCGATGAAAAGAGAAATTGTGATTTTGCGCATATGAGTCTGACGAGGCTCGCGCGGTTGCTCTGGATATCTCCAAGGCTTTCGACAGGGTTTGGCACCCTGGCCTCCTATGCAAACTACGCGGTTATGGTATTACCGGTCGCCTGCTTCACCTAATCCAATCTTTCTTAAATAACCGCAAAATGAAGGTCGTTCTGAATGGGCATGCCTCTTCGCCCTACAGCACGAATGCTGGTGTCCCACAAGGCTCTATCCTGGGCCCTACGCTCTTCCTTATTTTCATCAACGACCTCCCAGATGAGATCAAGTCCCAAGTAGGCATCTACGCAGATGACACTACAATATACTCCCGCTCCAGTAAGAAACCTGTCGTGGCGGACAGACATAATCTCGCTGCTGACCTTGAGCGGGATCTACACTCTGTGGTGAACTGGGGCAAGAAGTGGCTTGTCAACTTCAATTCATCTAAGACCAAGCTGTTGTCTGTCAACCATTACAGGCAACCTCTTCTGCCTCCCATAAGCATGGACCAGATGATTCTCCCGGAGAGTAATACACTACGCCTCCTCGGACTTACCCTGTCCTCAGACCTCAAATGGAAGCACTATATTGAATCCATAGCAAAATCTACTGCTAAGAAGATTGGGTCACTATGTCGATCCAGGATGTTTTTTCCACCTGAATCCATCCTGCATATATACAAGTCAACCATCCGTCCATGCATGGAGTACTGCTGCCATTTATGGTCAGGTGCCCCTGCCGTTCTCCTCAGTGTTCTTGACAAGCTCCAAAGGAGAGTCTGTAATGTGATAGGCACTGATCTGGCGACTCGTCTGCAGCCACTTTCCCATCGTCGAAATGTGGCCTCCCTCTGTCTCTTCTATAAATACTTTCATGGCTTCTGCTCGGATGAGCTTAAGTCACTGATGCTTCCTCAACAGGTGTTTACCCGTGCAACCAGACTGGCAACTGGGTCCCACCCATTCACAGTCAGGTTAGCCAAACGCAGACGACAATTCTACTCCTGCAGCTTCCTCTCTCGCACTTCTCGCCTGTGGAACTCGCTCCCGTATTCTTGCTTTCCTGACGGCTACGACCTCCAGAAATTTAAAAGCAAAGTTAATACTCACCTACTAACCACTGGACTCTAGCTCTCTCCCCTCCCCTGTATAATCTTCACGTTCTCTCCGCCCATGTATCTGTCATTGCACCTGCTTTCTCAGCTTTCTATTGTTCCTTTCTAACTAGCTTGTACTCCTCACTCTTTTCTAATTAATCTTTCTATATTTATGTAACCCCCTGCACATCAGTGGCGTTTCTGCCTTGCTCGGGGTGAAATGATTAAAAAAAAAAAAATATATATATATATATATAATGTCTTTGCATGTGTCTGTGCTGTTTGTAGGTGCACAGATACACACGCATACACGCACAGATTGACTTAGATGTGCTTGTATCATTTAATGAACACAAAAGTGCACAGATACACACGCATACACGCACAGATTGACTTAGATGTGCTTGTATCATTTAATGAACACAAAAGTGCACAGATACACACGCATACACGCACAGATTGACTTAGATGTGCTTGTATCATTTAATGAACACAAAAGTGCACAGATACACACGCATACACGCACAGATTGACTTAGATGTGCTTGTATCATTTAATGAACACAAAAGTGCACAGATACACACGCATACACGCACAGATTGACTTAGATGTGCTTGTATCATTTAATGAACACAAAAGTGCACAGATACACACGCATACACGCACAGATTGACTTAGATGTGCTTGTATCATTTAATGAACACAAAAGTGCACAGATACACACGCATACACGCACAATTTCATTGAATTTGAAATATAACTTTAAAATAATACATTTTTTAAGCCCGGTCTGCACAATCCGAAACCCACGTTATGATTATAATCATAAAGTTGGATATAAGAAAAAATTCGGGTTATTTTTTAAGTCTAAAGAATCAAATTATTCTAAGATGTTATTGAATATTTTTGGTAATAAACAAAATTATTTTGAAAGCTATTTTTTTTTTTGCTTGAAGACATCTGGGAAGTGTTCTAAGGACGGAAATTGCTAAACTGTAATCCGAAGGCCAGGGGAAGCTCTAAAAAATCAGTTAATTCTAAGATGTTACTGAATTTTTTTATTAAAAAAATAAAATGCTTTTGAAAGATTTTCTTTTTATTCGGAGATATCTGTTAATGGTTGTAATAATAGACAGAACGTGCGACTCTGAAATCCGAAGGCGTATTGACATGGCCAAAGAAAACTCTAAAGAATCATTATTCTAAGATCTTATTGAATGTTTTGGCAATAAATAAATAAAATGACTTCAGAAGCATTTTTTATGATTTGAAGACATCTGGAAATTGTTCCAACAGAGGACAGAAAATGTGACACTGAAATCCGAAGTCATATTGGCATAGCCAAGGACGCATTCCAAAAGCTGAGTTGAGTATTGAGGTACAGGAAAATTTTGTTTAAAACAAAGAAAAGATTTGTCTATAATTCTGAGATGAGGTAGTATTTACAGTATTTACATCATTCGAGCTATATATATATATCACATAAGTCTAATAATCTTTTCTTTATAGTATTTATATTATTTGGACTATTGTTCTCATCTTTGTTGCCATTTGCACGACGTTTTGACCGTTGTACACTCCGGCCTTCTTCAGATGCTAGGCCCAGTGAATATTGACTTTGGTTAGTTTCTGCGACTTGACTAAAAGAGTTGTGAGTTCAATACCAGGCTACAGTAGTGGTGAACAAGTAACTTACAAGGTTAGAGGGAGATAACTCATGACTACCAGAAGAGGCTCTACTACGTAATGATGGAGCTCACATACCCAAGTGATTGTAATAAAGGGTTCGGTTCAAAATTCCTAGCACCTGAAGAAGGTCGGAGCTTACAACGACCGAAACGTCATACAAATAGCAACAAAGATGAGACAATAGTCCAAATAATGTAAATATTGTAAAGAAAAGACTATTAGACTCTTCACAAAGGTAGGATGTGACATATGTCAGTTAAGTGCCATACGTGATACTCTTTGGGTGATCATGTCTCGAAAGAGACATAAACTGACTGGGCAGAAAATTATCACGCAGTAGTTTTACATTGCTTTCTGCGGTAGACTGGATGCCAGCCAAGGCTATAGAATCCAGTCTGTCCTATTATTTAACCCATAACTAGAGGGAAGAGACGGATTAATACCTTTCCCAAGGGTAATTGTGAGTAAGTGAATACAAGGAATTCAACTGGATTTCGAACTAGGCTCCCCGATTTCTCGTTCCGAGTCGATATCCACTGTACCACAACGCACATTCAAACATATGAGACAAAGCCAATTAATACCTAGTCATCGTAACAATTGTCACGTTGGCGTCAATATTACATCGACCACGCAATGACAGAGGTGATATCACCGGTTTTTAATATCTGTGGTTGGATACCTTCTAATTCAAATGACAAGAAAACAGATACTATACTTTAATGTTTGTTTATTCAGCCTCCTCACCAACCCAGGATGTGACACAAAGTGAGTTTTTATTTGGGGTGTCCGTGTACAGGTATATGGGTCAAGGATACAAATGCTCGGCCTGAGAACATTGTCCTACTGACATCGATATGACATCGGCCTATCCTCTTCTAGTATATTAAATTAGGTGAAGACTGATACTATGTGTTGATCTTAGCTTTAGGCGCCAGCTTTGCGATGTGTAGATGACTAAAATTGGTAATAATAAGTAATATTGTGACTCAGTTTTTTTCCTTTAATGTCACGTTTCTTTTGTCTGCTTAAGGTAATGTTTTGCAAAAGCAATGTTCCACCACTTAAAATTCTCTTGTAAATATTAAATCACCTTATTTTGTCAGACAACCTCTTTAAATCAGTAACTTTTGTGAAGCCGATAGTTTTTGCCATTAGCACTTACAACTTTTTTTAGTAGTAAGTTGCCGTCTCGCGACTTTGCTTTTTCATTTAATTTATTATGAGAGTATAAAATTGAAAAAAAAAATGTAAATTTTGGCTAAAGAAGTTAAAGAAAAGAAAATTCGATAAACAAAAATGTGATGTTATCTAAAAGCAAGGTTTATAAAAATTCTTTCAGATAATCCTCTCTAGTTTGCTAAAGAATACCATTGTGTCTATATATTTATATATATATATATTATAATAAAGAGGATATATATATATATATATATATATAAAGTAAATAACTAACCTAGAGAGCTAACGAACCTACCAAGGTTTCACTAAATTGGATCTTCAGGAAAAGTTAGTCAACTTTCCCTGAAGATCCAATTTGGTGAAACCTTGGTAGGTTTGTAGGCTCTCTAGGTTATTTATTTTCTTAGTTTGCTTTACTTGCGTATTGAGCGCTTTTTGTTTTAGGTTACTCGTCTCGGGGTTTTTCTTTGGGCTGTTTACTTTGGCTGATGTTCAAGTGCTTACCTCGTTCTTTTTTATCATCAGTTTTTCCTTCCGCGTATGTGCTTCGAATGTTTTTTGAAATGAGTATAAGTATAAGTTTACACACACACACACACACACACACACACACACACACACACACACACACACACATATATATATATATATATATATATACATTCTTCACTTTTTGCCGACATAATTATTGCAAGAAAATAAAATAATCATCCTCTGTTAAAGTGTTAAAGAGTCAATACACTGCAAGAGCTTTCATAAGTAAGAGTAAAGTTTAATAACAGGTAGTAAGGGAATGAACTCAGCTGACGCTGCCTTGCTATTTTCTCTCTCTTCATGAGCATGACTGGTAGGAAATCCTCCCTCTTATAATAATGACCGTTATATATATATATATATTCATCATCCAGCCGGTTTTGTTGTATCGCAGTTCATCAGTGTGCTAAACATCCACTTACAGAGTGCCTACTCCCTAAGCTATCGGCGCATGTTTGAGAGAGAAGAAAATATAATCAGTTAGTTTTTGGTCATAATTAAATTAGACCAGTACACAGTTGTATTAAAAAGTGTTCAATACATTTATATTGTAGGACTTTTGAATATTTTTCGTTTGAAAGTAAGTTATTTCTACGACCTATGTTTCAACATTTTGGTATTTTCAGGCGATTTGCAATAACTAAAATAATTATTGTAAATCGTTTGAAGATACCGAAAAGTTGAACTCTGTCACGGAAATAACTCATTCTCAAATTATATATATATATATATATATATATATATATATATATATATATATATCTTAGAAGTAATAAAAACTAATGGGTTAGCAGTCCACTGCTTGTAGTCATTTACTTTATTAAGAATGCTCGACACTTAGTAGAGCATTATATATGGTAATATTTTTAATTATAATTTTATAATAAAAACATCGTTTACTGCAACACAAGAGCCGTAGTGTTTTGGTACTATTAGCACCTCGTTATAATAAATGTCTAACTAACTCTATAGTCTACCTATACTCTATTTCTACCATACAAAATCTTACAGTAAAACATTTATATCTGTTGGGGAAAGAACCCTTTTAAAATCCGCCATTATTTGCAAATCTCATCTTAATAATAAAACTGACTGCAATAGTACATCATTTTCTATTCATTATTGGCAATTAAAAGGAGCTAATAAAGCTCCTAACGTAAAATTTAAAAAAATGAAAAAATGCAAAGCTTGTAAATCTTTACATGAGCCATCTTTTCTATGTTTACAGGAAAAATGCAAATTGTTAAATTTCTCAAATTAAACCTTCTAAACAAACGTAGTGAAATAACTTCCATCCGTCATCATCGTCTAAAATATACCCAAAAGTATAGTTAATTTTTCTTAATATAATATAACTATATAATCCATAATCTACTCCTCTTGCATAAATGGCCATGGGTATGACAATAAACAGCATTCGGCAGCAATGCATCTGATTGGGAGGTTGTGAGGAGCATGGAACCACCTCTGAATTACCTTGACCCGGGTAGGTACCACCTGTTAGGGTCCCAGATATGAGCAAATAGTTAACTCCCCAAACTAGGATCAAAATACTATGAAAATATAAATCTAGACTTTTATAGTAAAAATTCCAGGAATACATTTTAGAATGAAAAAATATTACCAGTAACACATTTTTAAAAATCTATTACCAGCAATATATTTTTGACGTAAAAATGTATTACGAGTAAAACTTTTTTAAAGGAAAATAAAATATCACCAGCATTATATTTTTTGAAAAAACAAAACAAAAAAACAAAACAAAACAAAACAAAACATACCAACAATACATCTGACTCTCAACAAAAACCACTTTACATAATTACACCAAAGAAAGCTGATCTATAAACTTATTTCTTATAAAGTATATATATTGTATTTTTACAAATCTATTGTAAAAATCTTGTCGGCATTAAATAACCCATTGAGGTTGATATGTCGTAAAACAAACCAAACAAAACCTAGAATAAATTTATTGATTCTCCCTCTTTCTGATGATTAATTTTTTTGGTATACGGATAGATCACTCACTAAGTCAACTACATATGTTTGACGTACATTGTAGTCTTTTTAAAACCTTTCTCGTCTTTGTCAATTTTCTACTATATTAAGTGAAAAATAACTCATAGAAAATTCTGTTAACGTTTCACAAGGCTGTGCGATATCTTTTAGACATGGCAAAGGCTACATATGTATACATTTAATTTATTTCATCACTGACTTTGAAAAACGTTTGGGTTTTAACTCATTTCAATTCTCCGCCCTTACTTACCCTTGCAATTAAATTCTATCCATCATGACCTGACTTTCTGTTGGTTCATTGAGATGAACACTCCGAAATTCCCCCTCTTAATTCTCTGGATATGGTAAAAGTTGTGTTGTTTTTAAGTGTCTATATATAATGATTCCTAACAAAAAAATATTTCACTGTCTGACGAGGTGCTAATAAGATAGTAACAAAACACAACGGCTCTTGTTTTGCAGTAAAATATGCTTTTATTATAAACTTATAATAAAAATATTACTTTATATATATCTCAAATTATCGGTTGTTTATAACCAAGTTTCGTTAAAATTCGTTAATTTCTGTAACATGTTTACATTTGTTGACATTACGATACATTTCAGAGCAGATATGCTTATGATAAATCGAAAATTGTGTTATATAGGCTTGAGTAAAACCTCGTTTAGACTAGAGGCCATTCGTGGTCGAGCGGTCTAAGACGTTGCTAGATCAAATGGTAGCTTCCCCTACGTAGATAGGGGTCGCAGGTTCGAATCCTGCCGAATGGCACACAATTTCATAATAACAATTTATTGTAAATAATCAGGCCAGTCGATCTAAATATATAATACTGTTTAATTAAATAACAGAATATTTACTTAAATACGAGTATCGATAAAAAAATAATGTTCAAAAAGTTAATTTCATATATATATATATAATTATTTCTTCAGAACATGTACATTTTGTTTCGACATTGAAAAGAACAATGTCTCGTCAGGTAATTAATAATGATTCTAATGAACCTTTTATTGAAAAAATAAATAAATAATAAACACCAAAAAATTACCACCACCTTTTATTTTTGAAACTTTTTTTGTACAAGGTAAAAAGATATTAAAACAGGTGGGGAAAAGAAAGCGCGTAGAAAAGATCATAAAATATGATGAGAAATCAAGAAAAAGAAAAGAAAGAGGAAAGGGAAAGAGGCAGAGGAAATAGAAAGTAAAGAGGAAAATAAGTAAGTATTGAGAGGAAAGAGCCAATGTAAACGGCTACGAGAGAGAAATTTTAAATTTTGGCCGGAAGTGAATTGTAGACAGATATTGATATCGGTTACATGGTGTCTGGAATCAAATCTTTTGGCATTAAAAAAAATATTATACTTCTATAAAGGAAAAGAAAAGAAAAAAGAAAAGGAAAGATACAAAATGAGTAAAAAGTGAAGAGGAAAATAAAGAAGTAAAAATGAGAAAATGTATAGAGGGAAGACAGGGGAGAGGCAATAGAAACGGCTAAGAGAGAGAGAGAGAGAGAGAGAGAGAGAGAGAGAGAGAGAGAGAGAGAGATTTTTAATTTTGCCCGGAAGTGAATTGCAGACAGACACAAACATCGGTTACATTGTTTTAAGCTAAATTTTTGGGCATTTTTAAAAGTACACACTGCCTGACACAGAGACTGACAATTACTATGTCACGTACCAACGCTTTAATCCACTCGGATATTTTAGGCCGGATGAAACAGCGGTCAAAACGGTGCTATAGCAACAACAAAGATAAGGACAATAGTTCGACTATTGATAGTGTAAATACTCTTAAAATTAAAAATTCAGAGAGAAAAATTGCTTAAATTGTTTGAAATCTTTGAATGATTATTTTTTTACTTTTAATAAATATTTTCATTATTAGAGAATGTTCTCAAACGAAGTACATTTGTTAATCTCACCAGTTCGAGGTTAGGACACGCTATGCTACGCAGATAGTAGCAAACTACCCTGTATTCCATTGGTGAGATGTAAGTCACACATGCAGTTTCTACCCGAGAAACACTGCTCTGTGGAACCGGTTACTAAGAAGATGTTTCTCCGATCACGACAATCTTAACCATTCCAAAGCTAGGGTTAACCATTATATCTCACACATATTCGTATGAACAGCCTCTTTACGTAAGTCTCAACCGCGTGTCAGTTTGTTATTTGCCTCACGTGATACACGATTTGGGCGATCATGTTTCAAAAGCGGAATGACTGACTGGGCGTATCCCACAGTAGGTTGCCATTACTTTCTGTGATATACTGGTTGCCAGCCAAGGCAATAGAACACAACTTCTCCTGTTATTTAACTCATAACTGGAGGGAAGAAACGGATTAATACCTTTCCCAAGGGTTTTTGTGCGTAAGTGAATACAAGGAATTCAACTGGGATTTGAACTTGGCTTCCCGATTTCTCGTCTCGAGTCGATAACCACTGCACCACAACGCACCTAATTTGATAAATAGTAATGTATGAAAAACCCTGTAAATAATATTCCAGTCTATTCATTGACGTTGTCATCCAACTTTTTTCTTCTATCTGCTTCTCCTTCTTCTACTCAATTTGGTACCTTCTAGGATAGAAATGGTACAATGCTGGATTTCATGACTTGGGCATACCAGTTCATCTTCCTGTTCTTACTAAAGGTTAACAGCTATTGTCATCATTACTATTACGAAATTGGAAGATTATAAGTGTGTTTTCGAAAAAATGCATTTAAAGTATTCATAATGATCATTATATAGTAGAGACTGAAATATTTATTTCAATTTTCGTTGTCATAATTAAATGTACCTATTATTTTATAAACTGTTCACTGTTCATATCAAAGCAAAAATAAAAATCGCATACTTTCACAGTAGCAATGGCTCTAAGGATCTGCCAGTAAAGCAGATATACACAAGATGTTGTAATAAACATGTACGAAGCTGCTATCTGTTAACCATCACAGACAATCGATTCTACCCCCATTAGCATGAATCAGGCTAGCCTCCCTGAAAGCAAAACACTGCACCTCCTCTGGTTAACTCTCTCCGCAGACCTCAAGTGGAATGACTATATCAAATCCATTGCTAAATCCGTTAAGAAGTTCGGTTCACTGTGTAGGGCCAGGAAGTTTTTCCCATCTGAATCCATCCTACGCATATATAAATCTACCATCCGCCAGGTTGCTGCCACATATGGTCGGGTGCCCCTGCTATTCACCTCGGAGTTCTTCTTATAACCGTGATGTGGCTTTCCTGTGTCTCTTCTACAAATACTTTCACGGCTTCTTCCCTGATGAACTTAGCAATTCTGTACAAAATAGGATATACTGCCACATCTGGTCGGGTGCCCCTGCTATTCACCTCGGAGTTCTTGTTAAAACCCAACGGAGAATCGGTAATGTGATCGATCCCGACTTGGCAGCTCAGCTGCAGCCACTTTCTCACCGGCGTAATGTGGCTTCTCTGTGTCTCCTCTACAAATACTTTCACAGCTTCTGCTCCGATGACCTTAACTCCCTGATGCCCCATATGTATAAATTTACTCGAGCTACTAGATTAGCAACTAGGTCGCACTCTTTTACAGTGAAAGTAATAAAATACAACCGCAACTTCTACTCAATCAGCATCTTTTCTCGTACTTCCCGCTTGTAGAATTCCCTTCCGTATACTTGCTACAATCTCCAAGAATTTAAATGTAAGGTTAATAGTAATCTCCTATCTCACTGACTCGCATCCTTTCTCTCGTGCTCTTTTCTCTATCCACTCCACTCTCATCACACAATTATTCTCATCCTTATTTTACCCACTTCTTGACACCCCCTATTACTTGTCTCTCTTTCTCATCACTTTCCTCTTATGCAACCCCCTGCGCACCAGTAGTAGTAAAACTGCTTTGATTGGGGTAAAATGATTAAAAAATATGTACGAGCGGAAATATATGTTGAAAATAATTTATCTAAACTCAACATAAAATTTGTCAGAACTCAAAACAACAAAAGAATAAATACAAACCAACATGATAAGTTGAAACATAAAGGGGAAAATTACTTTATTACCTGTAATAAATGCTATAATAAATATATCGGGGAAACCATAAGGAATTTAAGTAAAAGAGTTTGAGTTTGTGTTTTGTTTAACGGTATATCAACCTCCGCGTGTTATTTAATGCCAGAAAGGTGGGGTTTTAAGGTATTTTTTTAAAGTTCGGTTATAGTGAGAAGGTTGATTTAGTCAAATTTTGATGAAAAATTATTTATTTTATATTATTTAGAAAACTGAAGATGTCTTCTAGTTTTGTATTAAAAATGTATTGATGGTAATATTTTTTCCATAAAATGTGTATTGTTGGTAATATTCATCCTTTAAAAATGTATACTTTTCTATAAAAGTCTATTTTTATGTAAATATTTCTATAAAAGTCTATTATTATGTATATCTATCTTAACTAAATGGAACTTTGTCTGTGTGTGTGTGTCGGTGTGTGTGTGTGTGTGTGTGTGTGTGTGTATCCGTTACCTATAGACTCCGAAACGGCCGAACCAATTTTCTTGAAAATTTACACAGTTGTACTATAAGCGTCTGCGAGTGTTCTTAGCTAGGTTTTGTGTCGCGGTATACCCGATAAATATCGAAAATCGATAATCGAAAAAATCGGGTTATAGAAGGAGTGGTCCGATTTTAATCAAATTTGATACACTCACAGACAAAGACATAAAAAACGATATTCAGAAGTTTCAAGGTTGCAGTTCTTACAACAGTGCAGAAAATTTGATATCGATACCAGGAAATCAAAATTTGATTTACATCCATTCATTTTTCTTTCAGTCTACGGTTTCGCTTTAACTGGAAACAACTATTGCTTTTTAGTCTTTCGTGCAAACGTCCAAAGAGTCTGAGCTCCAGGACTATGGATTAGTTTTAAATTTTTCATTACATCCAACGCCGGGCTATACTGCTAGTAGTATCTCTCTCTCTCTCTCTCTCTCTCTCTATATATATATATATATATATATATATATATATATATTACGTGCGATTGGTAAATTGTCGTAATTATTTTATTATTTTATTATTTAAAATATTCTTTAGGCTGAGTCTGCGCTCCAGGACCATGGATTAGTTTTAAAGCTTTCGTTACACCCGAGCAACACCGGGCTATACTGATAGTATTTCTATAAAAGTTTCTTTTTATACTTTAACAGTATTTTGACCCCAGTTTGGAGGTTAACTGTTTTTCCTTAGCTGGGACCCTAACAGGTGCTATCACTCCGGGTCAGGGTGGACATGAAATAACTGAAATTAAGTTATCTTCTATCTGGCGCTAGTTTTTATGAATTTTTTGGATGGTGGCAGAATCTCTTCATATTGAGCTGAGGGTACCGGTTTGGCGGTTTTCTGGTTACTGCTTCCGACTGGTAATAAGGAAGCTGATCTCTTGCGAAGCGTCTTAAGAGTCTGCTCTGATCAACAACTGAATAATGTTAAGGTTCTTGTGGTGTCATGTCACGCATGGATGGGTGACAAGCAAGTGCCTCTGCTGAGCATCCCTGAGGCCATATTATGCTGCAGTTTGATCATAGTTTCTTTCCACTGAAGGTTTAATTTGACGACCGACTACTACTGCTACGTCTCCTTACCAAAATGACTCTAATCATGACAACACATAAAGATATAAAACTAAACCAGCCAAACAAAAACACTTAAACCCTTTAACATCTCTTTCTCTAATATTCGCAGTGTGAAATCGCTGATTTAAAGGTCTTCTGGTATCCTAGTTCTTTGAGAAACCAAACTTTACAATTCCCTCCTCTGATTTTTCGATTCCTGGGTATCTTCCTTTCTTTAGGAAGGACTCCATTGTTCACATGCGTGGCCTGGGTGTTTATGCCAGTGAAGATCTTCCTCTGGCTAGGCAGATCTAAACATGGCTGCTGCCCTTCAAAAGGACCTACAGTCTATGATTAAATGGAATAGGAAATGGCTTGTAAATTTTAATGCCTTCAAAACGAAACAGCTCTCCTTTAACTACATTAGAGACACTTTTCTTTCTACAATCAGAATAGAAGACACTAGCCTCCTAAACAGCACCACATTTCGCCTCTTTGGCCTTACTCACTCAAATGATCTCAAATTAAATGACTACATCGAATCCATAGCTGCATCTACTGCTAAGAAGTTTGGAACACTATATCGGGCAAGCAATTTTCTCACGTCAGAGTCCATTTTACACATTTATAAATCGGCTTACGGCCTATCACGTTGAATACACCGGTTCTCGCTCGATCACCGAAGTTAAGCCTGGTCAGTACCTAGATGGGTGACCACTTGGGAATACCAGGTGCTGTAAGCGTTTAGTGACGGATGTGCGTTGTGGTGCAGTAGATATCGGCTCGGAAAGAGAAATCGGTGAGCCGAGTTCAAATTCCACTTGAATACCCTGCATTCACGTAAGCACTGTACCCTTTGGAAAGATATTAATCCGTCCCTTCTCTCCAGTTATGGGTTAAATAACAGGGTAGGACTTGCGGACCTTCCTCTTAAAAACAAATCCCAATGAATCTTGATACTCGAAAAGGAAAAAATTATTACTAGACACAAAACTTATATAAAAACAACAATAAATTTTTTGAAAGACAAAGGTATTACCAGCAATAAATAAATAAAATTTAGTTGGCAATAAATGACCCGCCGAGGTTGATATGCCATTAAGACAAAACAACCAACCAACATTTATAAATCTACCATTCGTCCGTGCACTGTTGCCATATCTGGTCGGGTTCTCTTGCTATTCATTTTGGACTTCTCGACAAAATCCAAAGGAGGATCTGCAATATAACCGATCCTGATTCAGCAGTTCGCCTTCACTCACTTTCTCACCGATGTGACGTGGCTTCCCTTTGTCTTTTCTACTAATATTTTCATGGCAACTGCTCTGACGAGCTTTTTTTCCTGGTTTTCGCGATTGACATGTATTTACTCGTGTTACCAGACTGGCATCAAGTTCCTACCCTTTAACCGCTTCTTCTACTTTAACAATTAAACAATTTTCTCGCACTTCCCGTTTGTGAAACTCTCCTTCATTTCCTTGCTTTCCTGATAACTGCAATTCCCAAAAGTTTAAATGAAACGTCAGTTATTATATTATATCAACCTGATTCCCATGCATCTTTTGTCATTTCTTCCACATCCACTGTACCCTGTTTCATCTCTCACTGTAAATCCTGCGCACAAGTGTCGGTTCTGCTTTGCTTGGGAGAAAACATCTTAATTCCTCTTCTCATATTGTTCTCACTCCTGCATTCATGCATCGGGGGCACCAGAAAGCTAAGCTCATCAGAGCTGAAGTCGTGAAAGTATTTGTAGAAGAGACGGAGGAAAGCCATATTACGCCGGTGAGAAAGTGACAGGAGTTGAGCTACCAGGTCGGGATCAATTACATTACAGATTCTTCGTTGGATTCTGTAAGAAACCCGAGATGAATAGTAGGGGCATCCGACCAGATGTGACAGTAGAATTCAATACACGGGTGAATGGTAGATTTATGTATGTGTAAGATGGATTTAGACGAGAAAAACTTCCTAGCTCTAGAAAAAGAACCAATCTTCCGAGCAGCAGATTCAGCTATGGATTCAATGTAGTCATTCCACTTGAGCTCGGCTGATAGATTTAGGCCTAGGAGGCGCAGCGCTTTGCTTTCAGGGAGACTAGTCTGATCCATTATGCGTTGAACAACAGGGAAGGCCGGGTTCTATAACCTTGATTGGCAACCATTCTACCTTAGCAAGACGCGGCAACTTACTGAGGAAAAGTTTTTGCTTAGTCATAAATCGAAAGAGACATAATCGCCCAAGCGTGTGTCACGGATGGCGGTTTGATTGATAATATTAACCGTTTCCTTATAAGGAAATAATCAGCATTCTATTACCGGGCAGTAAGCACTACTCTCGATCGAAATTTATAAAAGAGGCAGCAAGGCCTCTGATCAAGAGATTGAGGCTTTTGAGCTGCGTGGAATCACCTCTTAATCGTTATTTTTCCCAGGTTCACCCACTTGGCAGCATGGCCTCTGGCCGAGAGATTGAGCCTTTTGAGGAACCTGGAACCACCTCTTAATTGATATTGTTCCCAGTCTCTTAAAAACATTTTAAAGAAAATAGCATTCTCCCGTCTAGTAACTGTTATCGCTCTTTCCAGTATTGATACAGGTTTCCTTCTCAACCTTTTTTAATACTTTGTTTGGCTTTTGAAAAGCGTATTTTGATATTACAAGGCACCTTCAGATATTTTAGTGTGCTTTCTTGGGTAAGATCTTTTTGGTGTGTTGGTTTTGTTTAGCGGCATATCAACACATCTATGGGTTATTTAATCCCAAAATGAAAATATTTTGTATTCAATTTTATGCTTTAGACTACAGATATTCTGTACATAATTGTATATTTTCAAGAAAAACGTATACTTTTTAGATAGATAATTTGGAATTTGAGTTCGAATTCCAGTTAAATGCGTTGCATTCACTTACGCATAAATACCCTTGGGAAAGATATTAATCCGTATCTTCTCTCTCCAGCTGTGAGTTAAATAGCAGAACTGATTGAGTTCTGTATCCTTATTTGGCAACCAGTCTACCGCAGAAATTAATAGCAACCTACTTTTTTTTTTAATCACGTCACCCCAAGCAAAGCATTCCACTGCCACTATAGCGCAGGGGGTTACACAGGGCGATAGGCGAGTTAGGATGTACATAGGGGGAGAGTTGGAGAGAATGGAAGGGTTAGTGTGTTAGGAGGTGTCTATTGACCTTACATCTAAACTCCTGGAGGTTATAGCCGTCGTGGAAGCAAGCATGCGGAAGGGAATTCCACAGGCGGGAAGTGCGAGAAAAGAAGCTGTTGGATTAGAAATTGCGGTTACATTTCATCGGTTTCACTGTAAAAGGGTGGGACCTAGTTGCCAATCTAGTAACTCGTGCGAACTCACACCTAGGAGGCATCAGTGATTTAAGTTCATCAGAGCAGAAGCCATGAAAGTATTTATAGAAGAGGCACAGGGAAGCCACGTCACGCCGGTTAAAGAGTGACTGCAGGCGGTCAGCTAAGTCGCTATCAATCACATTACAGATTCTTCGCTGTATTTTGTCAAGAAGCCCGAGGAGAATAGCAGGGGCACTCGACCAGATGTGGCAACAGTATTCAAAACACGGGCGAATGTATAAGTGCAGGATAGATTCAGGCGGAAAGAATTTCCGGGCCCTGCACAGAGAGCCAACTTTCATGGCAGCGGATTTAGCAATGGATTCGACGTAGTCATTCCACTTGAGACGTAGTGTTTTACTCTCTGCCAGCAGCTTCGTTTTGGAAGAATTGAATTTTACGAGCCATTTCCTACCCCAATCCACCATGGATTGAAGGTCCTTTTCAGCTCAGATTTTTGATCGAGGCGAGCGTATACTGTGGTATCGTCAGCGTACATGCCTACTTGTGATCTTATGGCATCGGGGAGATCATTGATGTAGATCGTAGAGCGTAGGACCTAGGATAGAGCCTTGGGGGACACCCGCGTTTGTAGGGTAGTTCTGGGAGGCATGTCCGTTTAAAACCACCTTCAGTGTGCGGTTGGAGAGGAATGACTGGATTAAGTCCAACAAAAGTCCAGTAATGCCGTAGCTCCGCAGTTTCTGTAGAAGGCCGGTATGCCATACTCTGTCGAATGCTTTAGAGATATCCAGGGCGACAGTTCGGGCTTCACCATTCTTGTCGAGAGCCTGGTATATGTACTCGGTGATGGTCGTTAGCATATCAGCAGTAGACCTGGTGAAGCGGAAGCCATACTGTTTGTCCGATAGGAGCCCGTGGGCCGTGAGATGCTGAACGACCTCGGCATTGATAATGGCTTCGAACACTTTGCCAAAGATCGGAAGAAGGCTGATAGGGCGGTAATTTGCGGGGTCCGAGGGTTCACCAGTGTTCTTGAATATTGGAACCACAGAAGAAGACTTCCAACAGGCAGAAAAGCAAGAGGAAGATAGGCAGAGGTTGTAGAGCTTAGAAAGGACAGAAGAGAGTTCAGGGGCACATTTTTTCAAGACTATGATTGGGATTCCGTCCCCACCACTCGCTTTGTGAGGGTCAAGTTTTGATATTATGCTAGAAATCAGCGAGGGCGTGATGTGGACGTCATTCAATTGGGCCGCAGTTCTAGATGGGAAATAGGGGGTCTGGACTCCAGAATCTACGGGCAAAGCATTCAGCCTTGTCCGCTGAGGAGGTGAGGACCTCAAACTCGTTGATTAGTGTGGGTATTGAGGACTTAATCTTGTTGAGCACGCTTTTACAGAGGCGCCAGTAGTCTTTGGCTCCGGACTCAGAGGATGCTATGCGCTGCTTCATCCTGGCAGCAAACAGCATCTTAGCTTCTTTAAGTATCGTTTTACACTTATTACGAGTTGAGGTGAAAAGGCGCCTGTTTTGGTCCGACGCGTGGCTACGATAAAGCCGGAAGAAGTGATTCCGGTGGGCAATGGCGGCCGAGCAATCGGGTGAGAACCAGGGAGACGAATAGGATTTAAGCTGAAATTTCCTGGCAGGGATGAAAGCATCGAAACCAGCCTTAGCCCAGGAAGAGACCTCTGATGCACAGTCTTCGACGGGAAGACTAAAAACATTGTTCCAAGGGACGTCGCAGAGGAAGTCACGGAACGAATCCCAGTCTGCTCTTTGGTAGCAGTAGGATATTCTGCTCGTCTGTGTTTCTTGGGTAGGGTCGGAGTGGAACGAGATGTTGACAGAAACTACGGCGTGGTCAGAATTCCCGAGAGGGCAGAGCTGACTGGTGGTGCAAGAATTTAGGGTGGAAGTGAAGCAGAGGTCTAGTAGCGAGTCACTTCCGTTAGGGCTATTGGAGAAACGCGTGGGGAAGTCCACCACTTGCGTAAGGGATTGGGAGATTGAAAAATTAAAGGTGTGGACACCAGCAGTGTCGGTTACAGAGTTTTCGAGTCACTTAGTGTGGTGGGCGTTAAAGTCACCAAACACGAAAATATGGGCAGATGGGTGAGAAGAAATGGCCTTGTCAATATTGTCAGAGATGCTGTCAAGTCAGAAGGAGGAGGGGGTGCGGTAGAGGAAGAAGAGATAGCTAACGGAGCTTAGAAGTGAGAAGCGGAAGCACATGGAAGACTGGTCCAGGGATTCAAGAGATGTTACTCTAGCTAGGGAGGGGGAGGTGTTCGCTGACATATACACCTATGCATATGGACGTTGGATTCCTTCCTGAAGAGGGGATGGTAACCAGGAACATAGAACTCAGAGGAGGGGATAGACGGGTCAAGGTTAGTTTCACACAGGGCTAAGATATCAGGTGAGTTAGTTTGGAGCAATGATTCTACGCTAGAAAGGTTAGTGCGGATACCGCGAATGTTAGTGAACGTGACACAGAGAGGTTTGGGCGTTTTCCGAGTAGCTGGTTTGAGTTTGGTATTTTGTTTTTATTTTTCATGGTATTTTGGTTGAGGAGAGAGGTCTAGGGTAGAATCAGTCGGTCACTATTCGCAGCATGTGAGGAATGGAGCCTGCAACATAATGTGGCCTCGGGGTTGCCCACCGGAGGTTCGTGAAGGGACGCCGTCCATGCGCGATATGGACACTACAGGAACCCCGATATTATTCAACTGTTGATCGGGGCAGCCTCTCAAGACGCTACGCAAGAGTTCGGGCTCCTAACTACCAGTCGGAAGCAGCAACCAGGAAACTGCCAACCCGGTACCCTCAGAATGAAGAGACATTGCCACCATAGTCAATAACTGCAAAAAGTTTCCATCTGAACTAACACTAAAACCAAAGGAGGAGGTAGAAAGACCGGGAACCCCTTCCTAAACAGGAAACAAGGTGATCACCTCTACTCCTGTTCAAAAGAAGGGGGTGGAGTGTGAAACTGGTCGATAGTAGTTACTATCTACTCCAATTTTTAAAAAAAGTGGTGAGTTAACTAAGTTTTAACTTAGTTAAAGTCCAAAGAAATTTCTTTGCAAAAATATTCGTTCAAATGACCAGAGAATTAAGCAAAACAATAAAAAAAAAACATAAATAAATACGTACATACTACGGGAATATTTTCTGCCCAGTCAGACATATCTCTTTCCAGACATGATCGCCCAAGCATGTATCACGTATAGCACTTAACTAACTGAATTTGTAGATAAAATGTATTATTGGCAATTTAAAAAAATATGTATTGCTGGTAATTTCACTACAAATATTATATTTTAAAAGGACAATCAAAATGAGACTCACTAAAGGAAGCGATGGTGACCTCAGCGAACAACATTGCCCCAAAGGAAATCAGACGCAGAAGAAAAAAACGAGTGGATGACAGAAGAGATGATGCAAAGAAGACAAAAAATAACGCCAAGACATGGAGGAGAGTACAGGAATCTGCACAGGGAGATAAGGAATAAATGCAGACAGGCTAAAGAGGAATGGCTCAACAACAAATGTGCAGAAGTAGAGAGACTGAGCAGGATCAATAACGCAGAGATGCATAAAGAGAACTGACAAGACAAAAAACCTGCTCCTCAACAGAATGCATAAAATCCAAGGATGGAACAATCATATTAGAGAAAGAAGAAATACTTCCAGCGATGGGAAGAGTATAAAAAAGTATCTTTTTTGCAACAGGAGAGAACAACCGAGAATACACAAGGAGGAAGGATGGACCGGATATATTAAAATCCGAAGTGGAAGCTGCAATGGCTAAACTGAACAGAAACAAAGCAGCTGGCCCAGACGGCGTCGTAATAGAGCTGCTGATAGCCCTGGAAGAATATGGCATAGAAAAAATTACCGACATAATAAACGAAATTTATAATAGTAGAATAATACCAGACGACCTATGCAAGTCGATATTTATAGCACTGCCAAAGAAACCAGCTGCAAACGAGTGCGAACTACACAGAACTATCAGTTTATGAGTCACATTACAAAACTGATTGTCAGAATCCGGATGAATAGAGCGAAAAGCAGAATAAGGCCAGCGATAGGACAGGAACGATGCGGGTTCGTCAAAGACACTGGAACAAGGAACGCCATATTTATGATTAGGATGCTCTCCGAAAGGGCAATATAAATGAAGAAAGACTTGTACCAATGATTTATTGATCATGCGAAGGCATTCGAAAAAATACGACACAAAGAATTGATGGGGAGATGCTCAGCAGCTTCGACATTTTTGGGAAAGACATCAGAGTAATCAAGAATCTCTACTGGCAGCAAACTGATTGCATACGGACAGGTAACGATTTCAGCAGATTTACAAAGATAGAAAGCGGCGTAAGACAAGGATGTGCCTTTTCACCGGATCTGTTCAACTTGTACAGCGAGAATATTTTGAGGACCCTAGATGACACGCCAGGATTTGTTATTTGAGGCCACAACCTGAACAACATAAGGTATGCAGATGATACATTGCTGATTGCAGACACGGAAAGGAAATTACAATACCTTCTACAGAAGGTGTCAGTGGAGAATGACAAAAGGACTACAAATAAACTTTAAGAAAACTGAATGCATGGTCATCAGCAAAAGGTGCAACCCAAAATGCCAAATACAGGTGGGGAATACCAGAATCAAGCAAGTACAAAAATTTAAATACCTAGGAAGTGTTCTAACAGGAGATGGAAAGTGCGACACAGAGATCCGAAGGCGAATTGGCATGGTAAAGGACGCTTTCCAGAAGCTGAGTAAAGTACTAACACACAGGAAAAGTTCACTAGAAACAAAGAAAAGAGTGCTGGATTGCTATGTGATGTCAGTTCTTCAATACGGCAGTGAATGCCGGACAACATCATCGAAAATGTGGACAAAACTTGAAGTAGCAGAAATGTGGTTCTACAGAAGGATGCTGCGGATATCGTGGACTGAGCATGTAAGCAACGATGAGGTGTTGAAAAGAATGGTAGCAAAAAGGAAATTAATACTGAGCATCAGGAAGAGACAACTGAATTTCCTGGGACATGCAATAAGGAAGGAGAGCTTGGAGAACCTGATACTGACAGGCCAGATAGAAGGAAAAAGAGAGAGAGGAAGGCAGCGGATAACATATTTGCAGAGCCTGATCAGGTGGATGACGGAGCGGGGGTTGCGAGTTGTAACAGGAGCAAACATACTAAGAGCCAAAAGGGATAGAGTGACGTGGAGAACCATGATCGCCTACGTCCTGAAGAGACAGGGCACATAGAAGAAGAAGATTGAATGTCATTTTGCTATAGTTTGATTGTCGTTTAGCTATAAAATGTGTTTTAGTAATTTTACTATGAATATGTACTGTTTGGGTGTGTTCACTATATCCCCATAGTTGGGACCCTAACAGGTGTCTCCACTGCTGGTCATGGTGCACTTGGGGACAACAGCATTTAAGCTACCAATTTTATGATCACAGGCCTTGCTGTCAAATGTAGTTCATCGTCATACCCAGGACGACTTGGGAGAGTTAGTAAAAATGCTATCCGTAACCTTCTCTACGGTTAAAGTTTAGAGTTTTCCCTTCTCTTAGATTGGTTGCCATGCAGCGCTAGAGAAGCCAGTCTAAACTGCTATTTATGCTATAGATGGCGGATCAGGAAATTATGCGGATTTCTTAACAACATTTGAAAAAGTGAATGCAACTAAATACCGCGGAATTTTTAACTCGCCTTGCGATTCACCTTTTAGCGCCGATTGCCGTTACACTAGCTTCACTTCCTTTTCTTTTCTTTCTTTTTGTAAGAGAAAATCGTTTAAGATGTTACGTTACACTCCGATGTTAATTATATTCGTCTATATGTCTGAGATGAGGTATTGTTATTAATTACACTGTTTACATTCATCAGACTCTTGTCCTGATCTTTGTTGCCATACTCACAACCTTTCGGCTGCTGTACGCTCCGACCTTCTTCAGAGGATTGGAATTTCGAACTGAGCGATTTATTTCATACACCGGGATATATTGTTCTCGTTCCATGAATTGTGTCTATTCCAGATGTCGCAGTAACAGTTATCTACCTTTACTCCAACTCTTTAAGTTTTTTGTTCACTTCTGTCGTAGCCGGGTAGTGAACTCACAACTCTTTAAGTTAAGTCAATAGATCCGAGCAACGCATGTGTCCTTGAAGAAGGCCGGACCGTACAACTGCCGAAACGTTGGGAATGTGGCAACAAAGATGAGGACAACAGTCCGAACAATGTAATCCGCGCTTTAAATTTTTAATGGTATGAGGCTTTTATGGTAAGATTCTCCTTATTTAAAAGAGAAACATTTTTAACCTGATAGAATTTTTACGAGCTCAAGAGAAGATCTCAGACTCTTTTGTTGTGAATTTAAAATTAATTTGATCAGGGAGAGACAAAAGTCGAGGCTGTGCTCGAAGATTCGACACCAACTCGAAATAACTTTCGAGCCATTATTATTAACACTTGACTGTGTATTGATCATTAAAAAAAGAAAAAACTTCTTCATTGGTGCGTATTTTTTTCCCCAGTGGGGTTACATTAACATCGGTGTCTTTACAATAAATTATTAATTTTAAAAGAAGAGAAAGTTTCACTAATTTCTATTGTTTCTGTTAGAAGCAAGAACAGCTGCAGTTTTAAATTAAAAAGAAAAGAAGTAAAATGGGATTTGGACGGTTTCCATATCAACCGCAAACATCATTTTCCCATTCAAATAAATAAAATTCTTCGTACAATACAAATGTGGATAACACCTGTAATTATTTTATCAATTTTTTTCTCCACAGAAGAAATATATTTCTTTTTTTAAAGAAAGTTTTTTCAGAGTAAAATAGAAGGTTGAATTTGTTATTTTTTTAAAAATAATTTCACTCTAAGCAAGATAATAAAGCCACTAATACGCTGGGTGGTTACTGAGTGTGAAAGGATATATACAATAAATGAACATGTCACCTTTTTGGGCCTGCTCTACTCTAATGTGCGTTGTAGGTGCAGTGAATATCGGCTCGGAACGAGAAATCGGGGAGCCTAGTTCGAATTCCAGCTGAATTCATTGCCTTCACTTATGCGCAAATACCCTTGGGAAAGGTATTAATCCGTCTCTTCCTTCCAGTTATGGGTTAAATAACAGGACAGATTGGGTTCTATAGCCTTGGTCGGCAACCAATCTACCGCAGAAAGCAAAGGCAACCTACTGCGGGATAATCTTCTGCCCAGTCAGTCATGTCACTTTCGAGACATGATCGCCCAAGGCGTGTATCACGTATGGCACTTAACTGACTGACTGACTACTCTAATCTCTATCAATAATAATATCAACACCGAATGAACCCGTACCTTATAAAATGACGGCAAAATATTTATATCGATATGCCGTCTAAAATGACGGCAATATATATATTCAGTATCTTACAATTAGACATAAGAAAAAGATATTCGAACACCTCCGAGAGTGACAGGCGGGAAATATATATATATATATATATATAAACCATCCATAGACAGGCCTGTTTAGCTGTATCGCACCTCTTCAGTGCGGCTAGATTAACTGTTTTTCATCAAGCCGGGACTGAATCCTGAATTGATTTATATATATATATATATATATATATATATATTTTTTATATATATATATAATTGGTTCAGAATTAAAGGAGACCCGTATTAATTGAAGTCAACACTCAGAGGCAATATATATATATATATATATATATGGGCGTATATATATATATATATATATATATTGGGCGTGTATATATATATATATATATATATATATATATATAATATATATATATATATATATATATATATATATATATATATATATATATATATATATATATATATATATATAAAATACTTTAATCCAAAACGGAAAAGTAGGAAGGTAAATTCCAAGAACCTGATCCTAATTAATATTAAAAAATTTTAATATTAAAAAATGATTCAGGAGGAGAGCTCAATGTAATTAAAATTACAGAGCTAATATAAAAAAAATTACTAATTTAATTACAAAAATTACTAATTTGACCCCCGATTTCTTCTGCTAGTACATATATCTTTTTCACATCATAATTTCTATAAATTTTTATAAAAGATTTTTAAAAAAATTAATTTTTTAAAAAACTTTTTTTAATTTATAGTTTTCTTTAATCTTTATCTTAATACTTATTTTTATTTTATTTTATTTAGTTTATCGATACCTTGAGGTATCTTTAATCAGATTAACTTTAAATTTTTTTTTAAATTCTTTATCTACTTTTTTCCCCTAATTTTGCTTTTTCTAAAATGTCTCTTTTTTCCTATAAGGTTATTTTTGTTTGATACGTATCGAGCGTTTCTAATATGAAAATTGTTTTTTCTTTTTCCTTCTCTTTTTTCCTTTCTATTCTTCCCTTTCTTTGTCTTTATTTTTCTTACCTCCCACTTCCCTTTCTGTTTTGTTTAACGCTATTCTCAATTTAACACCACTCCTAACCCCCTTCCTTTGTAAGCTAGACGAAACCAAATTTTCCATTTCTTCACTTACAACTCTATCTAAAAGTTAAAATATAAATTAGATATGAATTACTTTCGTAATTTTTTGTGAAAAAAACATTTTCTCAAATCTTAACCGTCATTTTTTAAATTTTTTTAAAATTTATTTTAATTTTAATCTTTCTCTTTTTTTATTCTTATTTGTATTTTTATTTTGAAAGAAGTACCGTTGCTGAGGAGATGCAAAATCTCTCTTAGGGATTTTATATCGAAATGTTCATTCAACATTTTCGAATATCGAAAATTTATTTTATTTTATATATATATATATGTATATATATATATATATATAGTGTGCTCAATCAGGGTGTGAGAGCGTAAATAGTCATCCGCAAATAGATCTGTTTAGCTGTATCACAGCTCATCAGTACGTTTAGACAGCCGATTGCTTTTTACCCTGGATTGAAACCTATATATATATATATATATATATATATATATATATATATATATATATATATGACTTTTCTTTGATCGTTGCTAATGAAGTGAGAGTCCTCTCGCTGAAATAGCTATTTAACGAAATGTAATTTTCGGAATTTAATGTATATTTAATTCATAATAATATATATATATAATGAAAATAAATTATATATATATATAATGAAAATAAAATGGATTCTTTCATAAATCTATTGATAATACCTTATTTCGCGGAGGTCTTACAGATCGCTGTTCAGACCAAATTCTTCACAACAATGAATGGGTTAGGTTTGTCCAAACAAAATAATCATGGGAGGATAGAAAAAAACAAACAAACAAAAAAAAACAGGGCGATTTACAGTATTAGTTATTACGGGAGGTTTTATTTTTATCCCGAGCGATAAGATGATCTTGGCCTGAACTTTTAGTTGGTCATTCTCAAATACATGACAGTAAATTTAGGGGCCTTATTTTTACTAGAAGAATTGTATTATCAGTTTTTCAGTTTAATAAGAAAAAACCGGGATGAGTGCTAATTATAACGATATCAACAATACTATTTCGTAGCACTTAATATATATATATATATATATATATATATATATATAGGTTGATTAAAAAGTAAATCCCTATGTTATGTATGAGTGGCCAACAAGGATACTTAACATTCTGTGACTTTTTCTTTTGGTTTGATTAAAGGAGAAAGTCTACAATACTAAACCAAGTTTTTAGAAGAACTTGTAGGCCGAATACAAAAAGTTATGTATTCTCTACCACAAGAGTTTCTGGTGAAATCAGTTGACGTGTTATCTGGCCGGCACGAGAAGCTGGCAGCAAAATCTGGTGGCTATATAAAATCTTAAATAAAACCTCATGCTAAAAGATTTTCGGTTCCATCCTTTTCTTGTAAAAATGATAGTTAATAAATGAATTATAAATATTTTAAAATGGGGAGTTACTTTTTACTGCATATATATTTTGTAGTAATATTCTTATTATGGAGTTTATAATAAAAACATTTTTCGCTACACAAGATCTGTCGTGTTTTAGTGCTATATCTTCTGTAATGGGCTGTAAAGAAAGAAGCATCTAACTGATTCTATTCTTTACCTATGCACTATTTCCACCATTGAAAATAATATCAGTCAATATATTTTACATAGGTAGCACCAAGAACACCTTCAAATCTCGATGGTATCAGCATATTCTATCATTTAATAATAAGTACAAAAATAGCACACCCCTCTCTAAAAATTTTTGGCATTTAAAAGAAGTCAGTAATATGTCTACCGTAAAATGGAAAATATTAAAAAAACTAGAACCTGTTAATCTTTACATGAGCTCTGTTTCTTGTGCTTTCAGGAAAAATTACAAATTATCCAGTTCCCTAAAAAGTGTAAACCCCAACCAGTCCTTTGCGTCAACGCCCAAAATATCCGCGGCTGATTGAGAGTCGATCACCTCGTTCCAAACAGGGCTCTGTCCCACGTTGTGTTCGATTGATTATAACGCCGATTTGGGTTGAAAGTTGCTGAAATCCGCTGCATCGACGATTCAGACGGAGCTGGAAAAGGAAGTCTTTGTGAAATTAACAATAGGGTGTTTATGTATATACTTTCTGTTCGGTACAGTATTTGGTTAGAGTTTATCACTGATGCATGCAGGCCACTATAATTCCAACCCACTGCTTCTGTAGGATGTAACACTTTATCTAAGTTGGTTGGTCTGGCACAAGTCTAAAGTAGAAGGTTCTTCTAAGGCAAGCAGTCTCTCGTGTCAACACGTCTCTCGTGTTATCTCGCTCCCTCTCGAACTAACTGTGTAACCAACTTTACTCAACTCAACCGTCTGAAAACCGACCGACTCTTGTTTATATTGCCTCGCATCCAGCGGGGGTGGTTTCGACGCACTTTGGGTAGGCTTAGCATTTCCAAATGAACAATAAGGGGTCCTTCTTATGGTCACCTGATCAACCTCGTTTTCTTCTCTCCTGTGTGAGTGCCTCTTACCAATGCTCAGGGTCGGGGTCGTTATCAAGCCCAAACAGACAAATTTTTAATTATTGCTCCAAAATTTATTTCCCATCGACATTATGCTCTGTGATCGTTTCCCATTTGGACATTATCATTTCAATCGTCGTAAGAAACTATTTCACTTTAAAAAGAAACGCCATGGGTTTCTCTTTTATCAGCTTAGCAAAATTCCACAAAGAAATAAAGAAAACTTTATTTCTGGGAAATTTGTCTCTCTTTCTGACCAGTGGGTGGCTAATCCCTAAGAATCCTAAAATTTTTCATGCCAGGGGAAAGTCTGTTTCAAATCAAATCCTTAGACCGTTATCATTTTATCGAATGGTCGTCAAATTTCGCAATAAGTGAGAAATTCAATTTTCGAGATAATGGCTATTAGAACTTTGAGACAAAAATCTTTTATCCAAATTTGTACCCAGCACTCAAGAGTCATAAAAAAAATTTATCTATTTATTTAGGTGGTCTACTTATAACATTCTTCACCTAGCTTGTACCAAGTGAAGAAGAAAGAAAAAATATCAATTATTATCTATATTCCATTTCGGCCGTTGTATGCCTTGGCTTTCATCAGAAGCTAGGAATTTCGAACCGAACCATTTATTATTCTCATTCTATGTGCAATGCCACTTACGGATACCATGTAGTTATCTCCTTTTAACTCAACTTTTTAAATTATTTGTTCAGTACTGCGCTAGTGGCAATAAAAATGAAGACAACAGTCCCCAAAAGTAAATACTATCTCATCTCAGAAATATAGACAAATGCTTAATTTCTAGTATTCAGATTTCTCTCCAAATATATAATTCTTTTCTTTATTAGCATTTGGGTAACGTTTCTCGTTCAGTTAATCCTCTTTGTCTTTCGTTCGATGGCTTAAGCCGATGAGAAATGCCTGCTCAAGAAGCACAAGTTTTTACACTGATCCTGTCAGATCTAGACGTTGTGGTGCAGTGGATATCGACTTGGGAACGACAAATCGGGGTGCCGAGTTCGAATTCCAGTTAAAATTCCTTGCATTCACTTACGCACAAATACCCTTAGAAAAGGTATTAATCTGTCTCTTCCCTCCAGTTATGGGTTAAATAATGGGACAGATTGGGTTCTATAGCCTTTGCTGGCAACCAGTCTACCGCAGAAAGCAATGGCAACGTACTGCGGGATAATCTTCTGCCCAGTCAGTCATGTTTTTTTTCAAGACATGATCGCCTAAGCGTGTATCACGCATGGCATTTAACTGATTTGGGTAATTTATAATTATAAGCTTTCAAAAGCAAGATAAAACCAAGGCCACCCAACATATATCTGGTTACGCAACATTACTTGTAAGTTAAGGACTAACTGATTTTGATTTGTTTTCTCACTTTTGGACTCTGAAATACTTTTCGCTTGGCGACATTCTCTTTCTTACGACACGCTATTTCTTATTACACTGAAGATGTGGAAGGAACAGATGGAAATAAACCGTTTAGATTAGAATACGAAAGAAACGGCTATTGCATTTCGTTTTCTTTAGATAAAACTCACGTTTCTCGTTCAGTTAATCCTCTTTGTCTTTCGTTCGATGGCTTAAGCCGATGAGAAATGCCTGCTCAAGAAGCACAAGTTTTTACACTGATCCTGTCAGATCTAGACGTCAAAAGCCCGACTGGCTGAGTTCCAAGCAGTACAGTTGGATTATAGGTGTTGGACTAGCCATAGAGTGTCTACCGAACGAGATAGTCTCTTAGTCTTTGGCTATTTCTAGTGAACTGAATTCGAAGCTCATTAAGTAGTCCACTATTACCCACTGTCTACCTGTATTATACTAAGTGGATAGTATATATCTACGGTGGATTAGCACATATCTTTTTAATGTTTTTTGGTTGCATCTATCTATCTATCTATCTATCTATCTATCTATCTATCTATCTATCTATCTATCTATCTATCAAATTCTTGTTCATATCTATCTATCTATCTATCTATCTATCTATCTATCTATCTATCTATCTATCCCAATGATCTATATCTATCTATCTATCTATCTATCTATCTATCTATCTATCTATCTATCTATCTAATTCTAATTGTTCATATCTATCTATCTATCTATCTATCTATCTATCTATCTATCTATCTATCTATCTATCAAATATCTATCTATCTATCATCTATTCATCTATCTATCTATCTATCTATCTATCTATCTATCTATCTATTGAGATGCCTGGTCAGGACTAATAACATTGCAGATTTTTATGAAGAATTTGTAAATACATAGCCGTGGCACTAGACAAAATGTGACAGATCTCTTGCAAACAGGAGCAAGCTGGGATTTAAAAAAAATATTCGTCTATCTACTTTTTCCCAGTCAATACAATTATAGCAGCCATATTAAGAAACTATAATATTCTTTCAAATTTCGATTCCATGATCCTTTATCTATTTTATCATATTCTTTAACAGATTTATTTTGATTTCATTTCTATGAGAAGGTATTTTGGGACTGTGGTTTGTTGTAATGGTTTTTGTATTATTATTTTATAATATTATTACTTTTTTGTTTTGTTAGTTTTCTTCTTTTTCTTTCTTTCTTTTTATCATCATCATCATCATCATCTCCTCCTCCTCCTCCTCCTCGTACGATCACCAAAGTTAAGCAGCGTTGTACCTTGTCTGTTCCTAGATGGGTAACCACTTGCTAATCCTAGGTGCTGTAACCTTATATGTGTAGTTGGTATATTGGATAATAGTTCGGAATTATGAATCAGTGAGCCGAGTTCCATCTCCTGCTGGGTTCGTTAAATTCTGCACGAAGACCCTTGTAGAAGGCATGAATCCATCTCTTCCCTCCCCACCTATGGTTTAATTAGTAAGACTTGTATCAATAAATTGTTATTTTCTCAAACAAAATTTATTGCAATGTAAAAATATTTTTTGGCTGTATATAACCTACGTCTACGGCTATATCGTGTTGAATACACCGGTTCCCGTCCAATCACCGAAGTTAAGCAACATTGAGCCTGGTCAGTACTTAATGGGTGACCATTTGGGAATACCAGGTGCTGTAAACGTAAGGACCAGGAATGGTCCACCGGTCCTCCAGGTTTGGGGATCCTCCAGGTTTGGGGGTTGGGTGTAAAAAACAGTTTGTTACAGAAACAGCAACAAAAAGTTGCTGCCCTATGCACCATCTGGGTGTGATGGATAAATGATGATGATATAACCTACAAAGAGTTGATTAACAGTAGAAAACTTATAAATCAATCAATTTGATATACTCTCCGACTTTTAAGTGTTTAGGCCAAGAAGGTAATTATCATTTTTCAGTTCCGATCTGAAGCTTAGAGACTCAACTCTTTTATCTGGGCATAATTTGCTACAAACAGTGCCACCCCCTATGATGTCATGTAACTCCTCAAGGTGCCCTACATAGTAGAAAGATTCTTTGAATTTATCCCGAGTATACCACAAGAGGGATAACTTCAGCTGTTTGGCATATTTCTCTGATTTACCCTGCCACCTATGCATTTTTGCCGGATACGCCATCACGTTCTTTACCCATAGGTAATGTAACACCTTATCAGAATCCGTTCATGACTTCTCTTGTAGCGGATAAGAAATTAATTAAAATCAACCTTCTTCTTCACTTTCACAAAAAAATTCACAATGACGTGTAAAATCCTGATTTTTCCCAAATAGAAAAAGATTGACCATGTGCTTAAAGAAAAAAGTCGAAACTAGATTTCGCAAGTAGGTGTTAAAATGATTTTTGACAAATAAGAGTGACTTGCAAGACCAAAAAGGACTTCGCGAGTAAGTGCGAAAAAATATAGATTACAATAAAAGGACTTTATTAGCGTCAGTCAGGCAGAGAGTCAGATGGGAACCGTGAGACGAAACATCTAAAATGTAACTTCAACTTTAAGCGACTCGGACATTGTCCTCTTTCTCTTTCTCCTTATCACTTTCAACAATTACTACTACGAACATTTTGTACGAACTCTTGATACACTGAACTTTCTCATTGAACATTAATTTCTATGAATTGTTGTCATTCCTTCTTTTAATAGATTACTATTTTAACATCCAAAATGAATATTTTATTATTCCACTCTTCTACACTAATCCACACATTCCAACCGACGACCAACCTTCTGATGAAAACCTTCTGATAATAATTCTGATGATAATTCTGCATAAAACTTGTAAGCTGTAGAGAGTTCGGTTATGTCTGGCACAAGGCCGAATTAAAGAAAAATTAATCAGCTCCCTACGCTACACTGAATTTTTTTTTGATTCCCTACGTTACACTCTTGTTCTCAAGAATGATATGAGGGTGATTGCTCACCAAGGGCGTGTCAGTCAAGATAGTCGTATTCCAGATGAGCTCTCACCACTTTTCCTTTTTATTGTTCATAATATTTACGACGTGACAGATCGATTTTCTGTTCTGTCTCTTAATTTGTAATATCCTAATTTCTAGTATAGTCTCTCACTGGAGAAATGTTGATGTAATATTCACCAACTTAAACAAGGAGACCGCTCAGAAGAGATACAGAAGATTCCGAAGTCGTCTGGAAGTTGTGGTTGAGGCTAATAACGATTTTATTGAATAAATTTACTCTTTAATATTTCAATATATTTTTGTGTAATTTTTGTAAATATATCTGTTAAAATGAGATGCCAGTGTTATTTTCATTTTTTGCGTCATTTAGACGACAATCTATCCATCGAACGCAGTACATACTGCCGAAATTCTTCTTCAGAATAACAAAAGATTCTCTTCAGTCAGTCAGTTTAGTGCCATACGTGAAAGACGCTTGGACGATCATGTCTCAAAAGAGACATGACTGACTGGGCAGAAGATTATCCCGCAGTAGGTTGCCATTGCTTTCTGCGGTAGACTGGTTGCCAGCCAAGGCTGTAGAACCCAGTCTGTCCTGTTCAGTCAGTTAAGTGCCATACGTGAAACACGCTTGAGCGATCATGTCTCGAAAGAGACATGACTGACTGGGCAGAAGATTATCTCGCAGTAGGTTTGTCATTGCTTTCTGCAGTCGACTGGTTGCCAGCCAAGGCTATAGAACCCAATCTGTCCTGTTATTTAACCCATAACTGGAAGGAAGAAACGGATTAATACCTTTCCCAAGGGTATTTGCACGTAAGTGAATACAATGAATTCAACTGGAATTCGAACCGGTTTCTCGTTCCGAGCCGATATCCACTGCACCACAACGCACATCCTGTTATTTAACCCATAACTGGAAGGAAGAGACGGATTAATACCTTTCCCAAAGGTATTTGCTCGTAAGTGAATGCAATGAATTCAACTAGAATTCGAACTCGGCTCCCCCGATTTCTCGTTCTGAGCCGATATCCACTGCACCACAATGCACATCCGCTAGTCGTTTAAAAAGGTAAACATTTTTTTTTCCTTTCCTGTACAAAGCCTGGTGGCTACTCGAGGTAGATGGTTACGATAGGGAGAAATTTATACGGGTATGAAGGGTATGATAACGGTTGACTAATGACTTTGAACAGTTTAAGATTGTAGCGATCAGGGAGTCTACTCCAATAAAGCAGAGGTTCGCCGGTAAAGCCTGTTCGAGGGGAACTTCTCAAATTGATGGAATACCGGAGGAAATGTGAGTGATTTGCTACAACGGAATTGACGACAGCTTCTAGTTGTGAAGGTTAGATCTGGCGAAACCAAAAATGTAGTTCGTCCGAGCAGTTTCTATGAAAGTAGCGATAGAGAAGTGAAAAACTTGCCCAATCCCACCCGGGAGAAAGAGGTTGGATGGTGGAAAATAATTCGCCACCCACAAATACTCGGAGACACTTTCAATTCTATCACGAGTGGAAAGGTAAGAATGGACAGCTAACGGCGAACCTACTGTGTCGAAATCTACCGACCATTTTCTCACTGGATCATGGCATGTTTAGTATAAATGATCGGGTCCGTATTGCGTATCCAGCGTTCTACTTTAAAACTAAGGGTTATTTTGGTGCCTTCTGCAACTACCCTGTGAAACACTGAATTAATTCCTGAAAATCCTTTTTTCATTGAAACAAGATAATATTTATCAATGCAAAACAGTAACTGGGATAATGTGTGTACTTTATATTAAATAAAATTTAATTCCCGTTGTTTTTCCTTTTTGCACATTTGAATTTCATAAGCCTCTTATCTTCTGATTATGAGATTAAAATTGTCTATTCATATTAATGCATTCATTGATTTTAGAACAGTGTTCTATTTTAACGGACCTTTGTTTAGCAGTATATCAACTTCTTATGGGTCATTTAAAGCAAAAATTTAATTCTCTTAGTATTTCTTTTACTGAAAATGTATAGCTGGTAATTTTCTTGCTATTTTGTTATAAAAATTCATTGCTGGTAATTTTCTTTCTTTTCTTTTTACTAAAATTTGTTGCTGGAAATTTTCTTTTCTTTATGTTACAAAAATGTATTATTGGTAATTTCCTTTGCCTTTTTGATATAAAAATGCATTGCTGGCAATTTTCTTTCTTTTTTGTTTCTAAAATACATTGATAATGATTTTCTTTATTTTCTATTACAAAAGTGTATTGCTGGTAAAGTTTTCTTTTTTGTTACTAAAGAATATTGCTGGTAATTTTCTTTTTCTTTTACAAAAATGTATTGCTGGTAATTTTCTTTCTTTTTGTTACAAAAATGTAATCTTGGTAATTTTCTTTCTTTTTTGTTACAAAAATACATTGATGATAATTTTCTTTCTTTTTTTTTTGTTAAATGTACTGCTGGTGTTTTTTTTTTCTGTTTTGCTAAAAAATATACTGTCGGTAATTTTTATACTTTTTTCCATAAAATTGTATTGCTGATAATTTGGTTTATTTTTTGTTAAAAAAATGTATTGCTGGTGATTTCTTTCTTTTCTATTAAAAAAATTATTGCTCGTATTTTTCTTTCTTTTTTGTTTCTAAAATGTATTGCTGTTTATTTTCTTTCATTTCTGTTGCAAAAATTTATTGCTGGTAATTTTCTTTCTTTTCTGTTGATAATATATATTGATGGTGTTTATCTTTCTTTTCTTTTACAAACAATTACTGCTGATAATGTTCTTTCTTTTTTTTCTTACTAAAATTTATTGTTCGTGATTTTCTTTCTTTTCTTCTACAAAAGTGTATTGCTGGTAATTTTCTTTCTTTTTTGTTACTAAATTGTATTGCTGGTAATTCTTTAGTTTACGTTAAAAACGTATTGCTGGTAATTTACTTTCTTTTTTCACAAAAATATACTGTTGGTAATGTCTTTCTTTTTTGTTATTGAAATATATTACTGGTAAATGTCTTTCTTTTTTGTTATTAAAATGTATTGATGGTGATTTTCTTTCTTTTTTGTTACTAAAATATATTGATGTTCATTTCTTTCTTTTCTTTTATAAAGTTATATTGCTGATAATTTTCTTTTTGTTACAAAAATATATTGCTAGTGGTTTTCTTTCATTTTTTTCATTAAAAATAGTAATGCTTGTAATTTTGTTTTATTTTTGTAACTAAAATGTGTTGCTGATAATTTTCTTTCTTTTTTGATACAATAATATATTGCTGGTAATTTTATTTCTTTTTTGTGACTTAAATAATTTTTATTACTGGTAATTTCTTTTTTCTTTCTTTTTTATTAGAAAAATGTATTTATGGTGATTTTTCTATCTTTTTTGTTACAATAATATATTGCCGGGAATTTTTTCCTTTTATTTGTTACAAAAATATATTACCGGGAATTTTTTCCTTTTTTTTTTGTTATAAAAATATATTACCGGTAATTTTTTCCTTTTTTTTGTTACAAAAATATATTGCCGGTAATTTTTTCCTTTTTTTTGTTACAAAAATATATTACCGGTAATTTTTTCCTTTTTTTTTTGTTACAAAAATATATTGCCGGTAATTTTTTCCTTTTTTTTTGTTATAAAAATATATTACCGGTAATTTTTTCCTTTTTTTTTGTTACAAAAATATATTACCGGTAATTTTTTCCTTTTTTTTTGTTACAAAAATATATTACCGGTAATTTTTTCCTTTTATTTGTTACAATAATATATTAGCGGTAATTTTTTCCTTTTTTTTGTTACAAAAATATATTACCGGTAATTTTTTCCTTTTATTTGTTACAATAATATATTACCGGTAATTTTTTCTTTTTTTTTGTTACAAAAATATATTACCGGTAATTTTTTCCTTTTATTTGTTACAATAATATATTACCGGTAATTTTTTCCTTTTTTTTGTTACAAAAATATATTGCCGGTAATTTTTTCCTTTTTTTTGTTACAAAAATATATTACCGGTAATTTTTTCCTTTTTTTTTGTTACAAAAATATATTGCCGGTAATTTTTTCCTTTTTTTTTGTTACAAAAATATATTACCGGTAATTTTTTCCTTTTATTTGTTACAATAATATATTACCTTTAATTTTTTCCTTTTATTTGTTACAATAATATATTACCGGTAATTTTTTCCTTTTTTTTGTTACAAAAATATATTGCCGGTAATTTTTTCCTTTTTTTTGTTACAAAAATATATTACCGGTAATTTTTTCCTTTTTTTTGTTACAAAAATATATTGCCGGTAATTCTTTCCTTTTTTTTTTGTTACAAAAATATATTACCGGTAATTTTTTCCTTTTTTTTTGTTACAGAAATATATTACCGGTAATTTTTTCCTTTTATTTGTTACAATAATATATTACCGGTAATTTTTTCCTTTATTTTGTTACAAAAATATATTACCGGTAATTTTTTTCCTTTTTTTTTTTGTTACAAAAATATATTGCCGGTAATTTTTTCCTTTTTTTTTTGTTACAAAAATATATTACCGGTAATTTTTTCCTTTTTTTTTGTTACAAAAATATATTACCGGTAATTTTTTCCTTTTATTTGTTACAATAATATATTACCGGTAATTTTTTCCTTTTTTTTGTTACAAAAATATATTGCCGGTAACTTTTTCCTTTTTTTTGTTACAAAAATATATTACCGGTAATTTTTCCTTTTTTTTTTGTTACAAAATTATATTGCCGGTAATTTTTTCCTTTTTTTTTTTGTTACAAAAATATATTACCGGTAATTTTTTCCTTTTTTTTTTGTTACAAAAATGTATTACCGGTAATTTTTTCCTTTTTTTGTTACAAAAATATATTACTGGTAATTTTTTTCTTTTTGTGTTTCTAACATATATTTTTCCTAAATTTCTTTCTTTTCTTTTACAAAAATGTATTGTTGGTAATTTTCTTTCTTTTTGTTTCTAAAATATATTGTTGATGACATTTTTCTTTTGCAAAAATGTTTTGTTCGTAATTTTCTTTGTTTTTTTTTTTTTGTTACTGGTGGAAATTTTCTTTCGTTTTCTTTGGTTTTTGTTACTAAAATACATTCCTTGAGATTTTCCTTCTTTTTTGCTACTAAAATGTATTTATGGTTATTCTTTTCTTTCACAAATTTATATTATTGATAATTTTCTTTTTGTTTTGTTACAAAAATATATTGCTGATTATTTTCTTTTTTTTGTTACAAAATATATTGCTTGTAATTTTCATTCTTTTTGTAACTAAAATGTATTGCTGGTAATTTTCTTTCATTTTTTTACAACAATATGTTGCTTCTGATTTTCTTTCTTTTTGTTACAAAAATGTATTGCTTGTAATTTTCTTTTTTTAAAACTAAAATGTATTGATGCTATTGTTTTCTTTTTCGTAAATAAAATGTATTGCTGGTAATGTTCTTTGTGTTTTGTTATTAAAATACATTGCTGGTAATTTTCTTTTATGTTAGAAAAATGTATTGCTGGTAATTTTATTTCTTTTTCGTTTCTAAAATATATTGTTGATACTTTTATTTCTTTTTATTACTAAAATATATTTCTTTCTTTTTTGTTAGTAAAATGAATTGTTGGTAATTTTCTTTCTTTTCTGTTATTAAAATGCATTGCTGATAATTTACAAAAATGTATAGCTGGTAATTATTGTTTAATAAAAACATCGCAGCTAATATTTTCCCTTACAGAAATGTATTCTGTATATCTATTTTACTATGAAAATGTGTTGCTTTTAATTTTATATAATTTTTTATACTTCCTAATGTTCTGACTCTAGTTTGAAGTTAAATATTTGCTATAGCTGGGATCTAAACAGATGCTACCACCTCGGGTTAGGGTAAACCTGAACACCGCAGCAATTAAGAGTTGGTTCTTGTTCAGAGCTTTTCTGTCGAATGCAATTTATCGTCATTCCTTGAACGGACGAATATTTGTATCAAGAGTGTATTCGTTTTCTTCCTAAAAATATATTGACTTTTCTCGTTTATTTTGAAAGCAAAAATACACAGAATAAATGTATTTAAAGTAAAACCTTAAATAAAAAGAACCCTGTGAATAAAACTTGTAAAATAAATAAATAATTCCCAATAAAATACTTAAAATATATACAAAAGACATTTCAAGTAGCAACAAAACAGAACCAATGCACAATATTTTACAGGTGAATCTATATTTTATTTTAAGCATAACATTGTAAAGCAGCCATTGTTTTTTTTTAATTAATCATCTTTAATTGAAGACGAGATCATTGACGTTCTGTTTTCCAGGCACCAACCATTGTTCGACGTCTGGAAAACTCTACATTGAGAACACCTCCAGTCGTCAAGATCAATGGGGCGTTTCTTAGTTGCTCAGGTGAAAAAATCATAACCTATTTCCTATCCAACATGACTGATACTTGTTTCGTGTTCAGTTGTTAAAGAGGAGATTAGGTTAATAATTTTTGTCTTTTATGACGCGCAAATACTCTTGGAAAAGGTCCCTTCTCCTTCCAGTTATGGGTTAAATAGCAGGATAGATTGGGTTATGTAGCCTTGGTTGGCAACCAGTCTACCGCGGAAAGTAATGGCAAAGTACTGTGGAAAAAATCTTTTGCCCAGTCAGCCATATTCCTTTCGAGAGATTATCGTCTAAGCGTGTATGAGGCTGACTGAATTTACGTACAAAATATTAGTTTACATAAAGAAGAATTTGTATAACACAAAGAAATAATGTTCATTTTCAAAACATATAGTACTTTTATTATTCGACAATAGAGCCACATTTTTGTCTCTTCTTCATCTTTGAAGAAAATATCTAACATCAGCTGCTGCCATCGTCGAGATTAGATATCACATAGCGGTTTAGCACATTTCTTTTTATTTAAAGGCACTTGCCTATCTCTTAATACTCTGCTTAGCTCCTGAATGACATCTATAGCAATTCGTATGACTCTTCTGATTTCTTCTTCTCCTTGTGCCGTAGGCGATCATGGACTTCCACTTAGCCCTGTCTCTTGTCGATCTTCCTCTTGTGTGTTATCCAAAACCTGTTTTTTCAATACTTCTTCTATGTGACATTGTTCTTTCGGACGTAGGCGATCACAGCTCTCCGCGTCTCCCTATCCATCGTAGTAGTTAACACCCCTTTACCTGTTGCCCCTCCAAAACCCTGCTCCTTCATCTATCTGCACAATTCCATCAAGTATGTGACATCATTACTAAGTAAAAACAGCAGAGTCATAGCAATCAAACTCAGATAGCATCTACCGTTTATCGATTAAAAAAAAATTCAGCCATATCCAAACACAGAAAAGTCTATGCAAGTCAGTCAGTGATAGACGCTTTGGGCAATCATGTCTCGAAAGAGACATGACTGAGTGGGCAAAATATCCCGCAGTAGGTTGCCATTGCTTTCTGCGGTAGACTAGCTGCCAACCAAGGCTATAGAAACCAATCTGTCCTATTATTTGACCCATAGCTGGAGGGAAGAGTCGGATTAATACCTTTCCAAAGGGTATTTGTGCGTAAGTGAATGCCATGAATTCAATTGGAATTCGAACTCGGCTTCCCGAATAGTCGTTCCGAGTCAATATCCAGTGCACCACAACGCACTAAGTAAATCCCGACAGAAAACCCGGCTGTCGCTCCGAAGGCGGTTGGCTGTCAACACTGACAGCTTTCTGGCTACTCTTTCGGCCAGGTTATCACCAAATGTAAGGTACAACCGAGAGAGGAGGAGGAACATGTCGTCTGGGCAGCAAAAGGTTTCCATATATAAAGGCCTGCGATCTGTTAAAATCACTTCAGTCTCACTACTAAAGAACTTAAATTTGACTAAACGGCGCTACCATTATCCTACGATAAAACGGATGCTTACATTTTTATGATAGTCTCAGTAAAAAGAAGGATTGACGTGAATGCAATGAATTCAACTGGAATTCGAACACGGCTTTAGTATCATACGTTCCGCATAAAATTCACACAGTTTTACCGCTTTTTTTTTTTTTTTAACGAATGCCTTAAAAAGCTGCAAAGGCTATCTACTGCTGCTGGTAGGAATTTTTTAACCACATGCACGTCTGGTGAAATAGGGTTTGCGGGTTAGGGTTAATAGACTTGTTTTCCTGATGACATTGCATGTATTTCTAACCGATAAACTTTAAGAAAACTGAGTGCATGGTCACCAGCAAAAGATACAACCCAAAATGCCAAATACAGGTGGAGGATAACAGAATCAAACAAGTACAAGAATTTAAGTACCTAGGAAGTGTTCTAACAGGAGATGGAAAGTGCGACACGGAGATCCGAAGACGAATTGGCATGGCAAATGACGCGTTCCAGAAGATGAGCAAAATACTAACACACAGGAAAATCTCAATAGAAACGAAGAAAAGAGTGCTAGACTGCTACGTGATGTCAGTTCTTCAATACGGCAGTGAATGCTGGACAATATCATCGAAAATGAGGACAAAACTGGAGGCGGCCGAAATGTGGTTCTACAGAAGGATGCTACGGATATCGTGGACTGAGCATACAAGCAACGACGAGGTGTTAGAAAGAATGGCAACAAAAAGGAAATTGATGCTGAGCATCAGGAAGACACAACTGAAGTTCCTGGGACATGCAATGAGGAAGGAGAGCCTGGAGAACCTGATACTGACTGTACAGATAGAAGGAAGGAGAGACAGAGGAAGGCAGCGGATAACATATTTGCAGGGCCTGATCAGGTGGATGACGGAACGGGGGTTGCCAGGAGCAACAGGAGCAAACATACTAAGAGCCACAAGGGATAGGGAGACGTGGAGAGCCATCGCTTACGTTCTGAAGGGACAGGGCACATAGAAGAAGAAGAAACTAACTTTCCTATCTGCCACTTACAGTTCTATATAAATTTCTAATAAAAGGAATATCATTATTTACACTGTTCGGACTGTTGTCCTCATCATTATTACCATATTTACGAATTTAAATAAGTTTAGAGAGATTATTCAGATTGTGGTCGCCAATAACAAATCTTGGCAGGACTTGTAGTTCCCTCAGAATTGCCTCACTGGATAGGTTGAATAGATCTGGTGAAATACACATCCTTGTCTTACATTCCTTTCTATTTTTTTTCTATATCCGCTGAACTCGCTTCCTGTCCATAAGCAGGTAGCCTGCTGCTCGTTCTAATGTCCTTCCCAAATATGTCCAGGTTGCCAAGCATCTATGTCTTTGTGGCGTACTTTGTTGAATGCCTTTGCGTAGTCTATGTATCGTCAGTCTTGCAACGAGCTTTTTTTTTTAATCATAAAGGGCAAGGCGGTAAGGCCACTGGTGTGCAGGGGCTACGTAAGAGTGAAAAGATTGGAAAAGAGAAAACCGGAAACCACATCCTAAACAGGGAACAAGGGATGAGCCTCTACACCTGTTCAATAGACGTGGGTGGAGTGTGAACCGGGCGATAGTTTAGTCTATCTACTCCAATTGAAAAAAAAAAAGAAAACAGTGAAAAGATTGGAAAAGAGAAAGCCGGAAACCACATCCTAAACAGGGAACAAGGGATGAGCCTCTACACCTGTTCAATAGACGTGGGTGGAGTGTGAACCGGGCGATAGTTCAGTCTATCTACTCCAATTGAAAAAAAAAATAGACGTGGGTGGAGTGTGAACCGAGCTTAGGTTTTCTTTTATGATCCGCGCTGTTTGCAGATGGCCGTAGACTGACGATTTAAAATTTTGCGATGGATGGCACCTGAGATTAACATTAAAAATATTACAAGTCGAAATGAAACATATACTAGTGAAAAATTTTAGTTTGTGTCATAAAAGTTTTCTTAACTAACTTTTATACTTAAAAAATGTCCAACAATTACGAGTTCAATTATTTGCAATAACGTGTTGTCGCTAATCAGGCTTCAATATTTTTGGAGTAAAATTCTACTGGTTCTGATGCGAAAAGATTTTATTTTTATTTTTATTTGTTTTTATCCCAACGCATTTTTCTCTCATACAGTTTTGTCTTTCATTCTAGCCTGAGGAAGCCAGAGAGAGCAGACGCTCATGGCGAAAAGTGCCATTTATTTTCAATTGGTTCCCCAAACCGGAAATTACTCAGGACGTGACACAATATTAATAAAAATCATAATTACGTGTTTCTCATATCATGTCCCTTCTGGTCTATTTTGGTTCTCTACATTTTTCTTTTGTGTATTATTTTTGAATTGTCATAAATTCTTTGGAAAAATGATGTCATAATTCCCCCTCATTTCCACAGTCTGGAATTCATGGTTTTCCTCATTCTACTGATTGACAAGCAAGGCCAGAGAGCCTATTCCATCCTGCTATTTAACCCATAGACGAGACTGATTCATGCTTTCCCCAAGGGCAATTCTGTGAACGTGAATGCAAAAGATTAACCAGGAATTCGAACTTGTTTCGTTGATACCAGTTGCCAAGTTGATATCCGTCACACTACCTGCACATCTATGATAATGTTACTTTAATATAATACTACGGCGGGTGTATAAAATGAATAAATAAAATAAAATGTCGCCGAGCGATCGAAGAAAATAAAGGTTAAGTTTAAGTGTTAGATCTTATTTCCGGAATATTTTACTAGGTCTACAAACGGTGTGAATAATTGAATGTGTTGAATTGCTGTGGGGCTTAAAGCTACAACCTCACCGCGATGACTCCTGCTGCAATTTTTTTTCAAGAGACAGTAGCTCGAGACAGAAACTGTTAAACGATGTCAAGAATCTAGTACTAAATTCAATATTAGTATAACTTTACTGAAATATTTGGGGATCAACAAAATTTTCAAGAAGGAAAAAATGACTTGACGGGGGAGACAGCATTCCATTAGCAAAATCCCCTAAAATAGATTGAGACTAGAATGATTTTACAAGAATTGTCATGCATTGTGGAAATTTGATTTGAACATGGATAATAATTTTAAGGGGGCGGGCATGATGGTTAATAAATACAACGTATAGCGTATATTCACTAGTGTAGTTATTTCAGTTCTCAATGGGTGCCTCATGGTTTTTAATCTATTTTTCAAGTAATAAAATGCACAAGAGTAACTCAGGATAGTGGTTTACTGATTTGGATTACAAAATACTGATTTTGTAAAGACGTACAAAGAGGGAAAAAGAGGTTGATCTTATGAAGATATGCAGGATAGATAACGTTTTCACCCAACAATTGAGGATGTTAATATTAAAGTGATCAGAGAAGTATTCTCACGAGTATCCGTTCAACAATGTAACAGTTCTTGGGAAGACGCTGTCAGAATGGAACTTCTTACTAATGGTATTCAAAGGGAATGAGACTTGACTCTGTCTAGCAGTGAAGGCCTGAACTGGTGGGTCTAAGAAATATAGTACGCCTTAAAATCGGCTCTGGGAACAGCAAAAGAATATTTGTATTTGTCTATACTTCTGAGATTAAATAGTGTTTATATTATTTACATTGTTCGGACTGTTGCCCTCAACTTCATTGCCAAATTCAAGGAGACATTGCCCAGTGGATAAAAACGTAGGTTAGATCCAGTGACTTGACCCAAAGAGTTGTGAGTTCAATACCTGACTATAGTAGTGGTGAACAAATATCTAAGTGAGTTTAGTTAAAGGGAGATAACTAAGACATCCAAAAGTGGCATGGCTCATGGAACGAGAACAATATACCACAGTGATCGAAATAAAGGGTTCAGTTCGAAATTTCAATCACCTGAAGAAAGCTTGAGCGTGTAACACTTGAAACGTTGTGAATATGCCAATAAAGATGTCCGAACAATGTAAATAAAACAAAAGAGTAGACTTGACGTTGCCTTGAGCCAGATTAAAAAAAGAGGCTGGCTTTCTCATTTAGCTTAGCTTTGTTTGGCATAAGGCTACAAGAGTTGGGGACCCGAGGATAATAAAACTCTTTTAAAACACCTGTGACATGTTTCTTTCTATGGATTCATAATCAATAAATAATTTTGTTGCCCGAGAAAAAATATCATGCCATTCAGTAAATAGCATGGGAGGGTCAAAGCCAAAATTTCGATACTTATCAAAACTTGTGTTTAAATATGGAAACCGTTTTATTGTTTTTTTCCCAGTGGTTTTCTGTATTCTGGCTCTAAGAAACACGTGTTCGTACAAATATAAACAATCAATATCATTGGTTTGCAATTACATTTATTATATATAGTTTTAATTTATATTACACTAGCAGTATAGCCCGGCGTTGATCGGGTGTAATGAAAGCTTTAAAACAAATCCATGGTCCTGGAGCTCAGACTCTTTGGACGTTGCCATAAAAGACTAAAAAGCAATAGTTGTTTCCAGTTAAAGCAAAACCGTAGACTGAAAGAAAAATGAATAAATGTAAGTCAAATTTTGATTTCCTGGTATCGATATCAAATAAGTTTTTTTCGTCGTAAACTGAATTTTGAAGGCTAAATAAGTCCTCTGAGTAAATGGTATCATGGCTGAGACTAAGAACTACAATTATACCTACTTAGAGCCAAACCCGAAGCAAAAACTAAAATTAAAGGTCTGAAAAAATACAGACATACAGGCAGATAAACAGACACACACCCAAGCATCTTGCCTTATATATATATATATATATATATATATATATATATATATATATATATATATATATTATCGATTTTCTGCACTATTGTAAGAACTGCAACCTTGAAACTTCTGAATATCGTTTCTTATGTATTTGTCTATGAGTGTATGAAATTTGATTAAAATCGGACCACGCCTTCTCTAACCCGATTCTTTCGATTATCGATTTTCGATATTTATCGGGGGTATCTCGACACAAAACCTAGCTAAGAACACTCGCAGACGCTTATAGTACAACTGTGTAAATTTTCAAGAAAATCGGTTCAGCCGTTTCGGCGTCTATAGGTAACGGACACACAGACAAAGTTCCATTTATAAATAAATTTAGATAATCTTAAAAACGTTATTTTACATTGCGCTCTCTTATTTATATATTTTAAACAATTTGCAATGTCTCACAACTTGCAAGACGACCTAAAATTTAAAGAAAAATAAAGAAACAAAAAATGTCTTCAAATTAAACACACTCAATTCAATTGCATGCACATTGGTCTTTTTTTATTAAACATAATTGCCATATTGAGTTTAGTAGCTTACAGCTCTACAACATTGAAACATCGGTTCCGGTATGATCACTAAAGTTAAGCAACATCGATCTGGTCAGTAGGGTGACCACTTGGGAATACCAGGTGCTGTAAACCAGAAGGGGGTGGGTTGTGTAATGGATAAAAGCTCTGTATTGTCAATTGGAGAGCCGAGTTCAAATTACTGTTGGATTCGTTATATTAATTTACTTACAAATGCCTTTGGGTAAAGTATGAATCCAGCACTTCTCTCTCTAGCTATAGGTTAATTAGTAAGACCGTTATTATTTTCAACAAAATACATTCTTAAAATTAAAAAAAATATTTTCTGGCTTTAAATAACTTGTGGGGGCTTGACATGCTGTAGACAATGAATTGGTCAAGCGATCCTGATTGATGCTCATGCTATATATTTAAAGATTTGGGTACCTCGAGGTAGGGTAATGGTTAGCAAGCTTGTCTTAGTAGAACCATTACAACTGAGTAGTGAGCTCGATCATCACTGGACGTCCCATACTCTCGGCCTCGTGCCACATCTAAGTTAAGCTTAGAAAATCATTTCAAGAGTATTGATAAAATTCAAAGAAGATTCTGCAATGTTATTGGCCCTGACCTGTCAGTCCGTTTCAGTCACCTTCTCATCGTCTTTAACGTCGCTTCAGTGTGACTTTTCTATAAGGACTTTCATGGCAATTGTTCTGGTGAACTTTCTTCTATGGTACCTTGACTTTATGAATTTTGGCGTGTTTACGGTCATATCGCGTTGAATACACCGGTTCTTGTCCGATCACCGAAGTTAAGCAACGTTGAGCCTGGTCAGTACTTAGGTGGGTTATCGCTTGGAAATACCAGGTGCTGTCAGCGTTTCTTGACGGATGTGCGTTGTGGTGCAGTGGATATCAGCTCGGAAAGAGAAATCGGGGAGCCGAGTCTGAATTCCAGTTGAATGCCCTGCATTCACTTATGCGCTAATACCCTTGGGAAAAGTATTAATCCGTTCCTTCCCTCCAGTTATGGAATAAATAACAGGACAGTTGGATTCTGTAGCATTGGATGGCAACCAGTCTACCGCAGCAGGTAGTGGCAACCTGTTGCGGGATAATTAAAATGCCTGTGGTCTATACAGGGTAGGACTTGGGACTCTTCCCTTAAATAAATCCCAACGAATCTTTCTCCATCTGTTGGAGGAAGCCGGCTCAACCCGACCAGGGTGAATGCTGAAATAGGTATAGGTAGGAAGTACAAGATAGGTGGGAAAGTCTCATTATTTTACAGTTTAAATGCCTAGATTTAGCCGTGAGTTCTATGCTAACAGCTTCTTCTATCGAACTTCTTCCTTAATAGTGTTTTGTTTTTAATCATCTCACCCCAAGCAAGGCATTCCACTGCCACTATTGCGCATGGGGCTATATAGCGGAAGGTAAAGAGAAGGAGTGGTTAGACATAGGGAATGTCAGGAGGAAGGTGACAGATGAGTAAGGATACCGAGGATGAGGGTTGGGCAGATGGGAAGAGTGTTTGATAGAATGGGAGCAGGTTAGTGTGTTAGGAGGTGTCTATTGACCTTACATTTAAACTCCTGGAGATTGTAGTCGTCGGGGAAGCAATCGTGTGGAAGAGAATTCCACAGTCGGGAAGTGCGAGGAAAGAAACTGTTGGAGTAGAAGTTGCGGTTGCATTTTATCGGTTTCACTGTAAAAGTGTGGGATCTAGTTGCTAATCTAGTATCTCCTGCAAATTCGTATTTAGGGGGCACCAGTGATCTAAGTTCATCGGAGAAGAAGCCGTGAAAGTATTTATAGAAGAGACACAGGAAAGCCACGTCGCGCCGGTGGGAGAGAGACTGCAGGCGGTCTGCCAAGTCGGTATCTATCACATTACAGACCCTCCTCTGAACCTTATCAAGAAGCCCGAGGAGAATAGCAGGGGCACCCGACTAGATATGGCAGCAGGATTCAATGCACGGGTGGATGGTAGATTTATATATGTGCAGGATAGATTTAGACGGAAAAAACTTCCGGGCCCTACACAGAGAACCGACTTTCATAGCAGCGGATTTAGCAATGGGTTCGATATAGTCATTCCATTTGAGGTCCGCTTCCCTTAATAGTGTTGGTTTTCTCATATTCTTTAGCGCTCAATCATTTCTTGCGTCTTTGTGGCTTTATTGCCGTGCTTGGGGTGAAATGATTAACCCTCTAGGGCCATTCGTATCATATTTGATACAGTATTTCCCTATAAGGAAACATTTGGTATTTCCCTATAAGGAAACATTTGGTATTCATTGACTGAGCAGTCAGTACTGCTTTCATTTGAAATTTATAAAATATTTGTCTTAAAAAATTTTTCAGGAAAATATTTCTTTCAAGGCTTGTTTTCATACTGTATCAAATATGATATGAATGGCCCTAGAGGGTTAAAATTTCTCTAAAACATTTATGATCCAAAACTTGAACTGAAAAATGCCATTTTTAAATAGTTTTGTAATCACCCCCCTTCCGAGCAAGGCGATAACACCACTAAAACGCAAGTCAGGAAGACAAAATATATCGACTGACGTTCTATCTAAATTTTTGCAGATCGTAGGTGGGATGGAAAACAGTTTTCCTCTACAGAATCTATTTTACATCACTATAGGAATACCATTCGTCCATACTTTAAACATTGCTGTCAAATATGGCCCAGTGCACTATAGGAATACCATTCGTCCATACTTTAAACATTGCTGTCAAATATGGCCCAGTGCACTATAGGAATACCATTCGTCCATACTTTAAACATTGCTGTCAAATATGGCCCAGTGCACTATAGGAATACCATTCGTCCATACTTTAAACATTGCTGTCAAATATGGCCCAGTGCACTATAGGAATACCATTCGTCCATACTTTAAACATTGCTGTCAAATATGGCCCAGTGCACTATAGGAATACCATTCGTCCATACTTTAAACATTGCTGTCAAATATGGCCCAGTGCACTATAGGAATACCATTCGTCCATACTTTAAACATTGCTGTCAAATATGGCCCAGTGCACTATAGGAATACCATTCGTCCATACTTTAAACATTGCTGTCAAATATGGCCCAGTGCACTATAGGAATACCATTCGTCCATACTTTAAACATTGCTGTCAAATATGGCCCAGTGCACTATAGGAATACCATTCGTCCATACTTTAAACATTGCTGTCAAATATGGCCCAGTGCACTATAGGAATACCATTCGTCCATACTTTAAACATTGCTGTCAAATATGGCCCAGTGCACTATAGGAATACCATTCGTCCATACTTTAAACATTGCTGTCAAATATGGCCCAGTGCACTATAGGAATACCATTCGTCCATACTTTAAACATTGCTGTCAAATATGGCCCAGTGCCCCTACTATATATTTAGAGATGCTTGATAAACTGCAAACAATAATCTGCAATATTATTGGTCCAAAGCTAGTATCTCGGTTTCAGTCACTTTTCCACCATCGTAATATATCTTCCCTTTTTTGTAGATATTTTCATGGTATTTGTTTCAAAAAAATTCTTTGCTATGGGACCGATAATTTAGGAATTTAAGCCCAGTGCTGGCTTACCGTCATATCACGTTGAATATACCGGTTTTCGTCCAATCACCGAAGTTAAGCAACATCGATCCTGGTCAGTACTTAGATGGGCGCCCGCTTGGGAATAAAAGGTGCTGCAAGCGTTTATTTTATGATGGATGTGCGCTGTGGTGCAGTGGATATCGACTCGGAACGAGAAATCGGGGAGCCGAGTTCGAATTCCAGTTGAATTCATTGTATTCACTTACGCGCAAATACCTTTGGGAGAGGTATTAATCCGTCTCCTCCCTTCAGTTATGAGTTGAATAGCAGGACAGATTGGGTTCTATAGCCTTGGCTGGCAACCAGTGTACTGCAGAAAGCAATGGCAAACTACTGTGGGATAATGTACTTCCCAATCAGTCATGTCTCATTCCAGACATGATCGCCCAAGCGTGTATCACTTATGGCAACTTACTGATTGGCTAGATTGGCTGCAAAGTCTCATCTATTCTCATTTGAATTGGCTAGATGTAATCATAAGTTCTATGCTAACAGTTTCTTCCCTTTCACTCCTCATTTGTAAAACTCTCTTCCAACTTCATAGTTTACAGCCAACTTTATTCTTCAAAAATTTAAATGCAATTTCAATTATTATCAAATGTCCTGATTGCTTTTCTGTTCTTCTCTTTTTTCTTACATAAACCTTGCCAGGGTTCGTCATCTCAACACTATCTCAACAATATCCGATACGCGGATGACACGGTGCTGATAGCAGACACGGAAAGGAAAATGCAGGACCTTCTACAGAGGTTAGCAAAAGAAACTGAAAAGGAAGGGTTAAGAATAAACCTCAAGAAAACTGAATGCATGGTCATCAGCAAAAATAGGAGACCAATATGCCAAATGAAAGTTGGAGAATCTAAAATAAAACAAGTAAAAAAAATTCAAAAACTGGGGAAGTGTTTTGACAGAGGATGGAAAATTTGACACGGAGATACAAAGACGTATTGGCATGCACAAAGACGCATTTCAGAAGCTCATGTTTGCACACGTACTCTGTCTATGATATCCTCAGCATCCTTCTGTAAAACCACATTTCTGCTGCCTCAAGCCTCTACTTCATCTTTGATGGGATTGTTCAGCATTCACTTCCATACAGAAGGACAGATATCACGTAGCAATCCAGCACTCTTTTTTTTTGTTCCTAATGAGATGTTACTGTCTTTCAGTACTCGGGTGAGCTTCTAAAATGGTTTTTGGCCATGCCAATACGTCTTTGGATCTCCCTGTCGAATTTTCCATTCTCTGTCAAAACACTTACCAAGTTTCTGAATTTTTTTTACTTGTTTTATTTTAAATTCTCTGCAGAAGGTCCTGCATTTTCCTTTCCTGTCTGCTATCAGCACCGTGTCATTTGCGTATCGGATATTGTTGAGATATTGTTGAGATGACGAACCCTAGCAAGGTTTTTATTTCTCTCATAATTGCTTCGCTGTACAGGTTGAAAAGATCTGGAGAGAAAACACATCCTTGTCTTACGCCTCTTTCTATTTTTGCATACCTGCTGAGTTCACATCCTATCCATAAATACTTCCATGGCTTCTTGACCAAAGAACTTAAGTCACTGGTGCCTCTGCAACAGGTGTTTACTCGTGCAACCAGATTGGCAACTGGGTCCCACCCATTCACAGTTAGATTACCCAAATGCAGACGACAATTCTACTCCTGCAGCTTCTTCTCTCGCACTTCCCGCCTGTGGAACTCGCTTCCTTATTCTTGCTTTCATGTCGACTCCAACCTCCAGGAATTTAAATGCAATGTCGATACTCATTTCTTAACCACTTGACTCTAGTTCTTTTTTCACCACCCTGTATATCCTTTCCTTTCTCTCCACCTTTGCAACTGTCATCACACTTGTATTCTCATCCTTCTCTTGCTGCTTTCTAACTGGTTCGTCTTTCTTTTAACTCTCTTCTACTTAATCTTTTTACTCTCATATAGCCCCCTGCACATCAGTGGCGTAACCGCCTTGCTCGGGGTGATACGATTAAAAAGAAACCAAAAAACACTAGCATACTTATTCGTTTACTCGAATACTAACGCTGTGCCATTACTACTTCCACCTCACGTATATATATATATCGATAGCGTGACAATATTTCGCGTCTCACTTAAGAGGAGCAACTCCGTGGTTCGGCGGTTGAGAGTCATTGCGTTAACCCATAGCTGGAGAGAGGAGAAGAATTCAAACGTTTCCGAAGCGCGTAAGTGAATATATCGAATCCACATGGAATTCGAATGTACGATTTCTCATTCTGAACCGCGAAAAAAAAAAAAAAGAAGAAGAGGTAAGAAAAAAGAAGAGAGAATGAAAAAGAAAAGAGGAGGAAAAATAGGACAAAAGAAAAAGAATAGAGACTGAAAAAGATCACAGAATGAAAAAAGAATGGAAAAGAAGACAGAAAAAAAGAGAAACAAGAAGACAAAATGAAAAATGAAATAAAATGAAAAAAAAAAGACAGAAAGAAAAGAATATCTATCTATCTATCTATCTATCTATCTATCTATCTATCTATCTATCTATCTATCCTAAACTGTTTCTGTTTATCTATGCTATGAAAAAGAAGAGAGAATAAAAACAAAGAGAGAAGGAAAAGGAAGACGAAGGAACAAGAAGAGAGAATAAAAAAGAACAGATGATGAAAAAGAACACCAAAAAAAAAAGAGAAAATGAAAAAGAAAGGAGAAAAAGACAATGAAAAATAAGAGAGAATGAAAAAGAAGACAAAAAGAAAAGACAAAAAAGGTAAAATGAAAAAAGAGAGAATGAAAAGGAAAAGAGAATGAAAAAGACAAAATGAAAATATAAGAGAATAAAAAAAGACAGAAATAAAAAGATCTATCTATCTATCTATCTATCTATCTATCTATCTATCTATCTATCTATCTAGCCCAATGATCATATCTATCTATCTATCTATCTATCTATCTATCTATCTATCTATCTATCCAAATGTTCATATCTATCTATCTATCTATCTATCTATCTATCTATCTATCTATCTATCCCAATGATCATATCTATCTATCTATCTATCTATCTATCTATCTATCTATCTATCTATCTATCTATCTATCCTTCCTAAACTGTTATGTTTATCTATGGAATGAAAATGACGAGTGAATGAAAAATGAAGAGGGAATGAAAAAGAAGCGGGAATAAAGACAAAAGAGCGACAGAAGTTATAATTAAAATTAAGAGAATGGATGATGAAGGAAGATTTCTGTTTCTGGACAAGCGACGAAACAATCGGTTGTGAAAATAAAGAGAGGTAAATATCAACAAATCTTAAACTGAATGCTCGACATCGATGGCCATTTCCTTTTCTTTTGTGTTAGGCGATCGTCATCACGTGAGACGTAATCAAATCAAGCCAGAGTGAAATTCGAACTGCCATAACTAATCAGACAATTCGATTATCAGTTATTGCGAGGCGAGCAAGCGGTGTTCATCGCCATTAATAATGATTTCTTTTGGATTCAAAACCAGAATTTCCATCAAAACAAAGACAGTGTTTGCGTTGTGAAACTTGTGGCTCCAGCAGGATACGGACCAAAGAACTCCTTCGTATGTTTCAAGAGCATCAGTGCGTGACGGTGACTCTGTTTGACCTCGTACTAAAAGAAGGGCTTCGGCCTTTTGTTTAAACCACGCCCTGAGTGCAATAAAGCACTTGAAAAAGGCACAGCTATATATCGACCTTTTGATCTGTTTAACTCGATCCATTTCCTTGTTTTCCCCGTTATGTTCGAATCCAGTTCTTGTTCCGATTTCCCACGCAATTTTCTGTGTATCTACTTCACTCAATTCAAATCTATCTATAATAGTATTCTTTCTTTTTCTTCTTCCTTAAACTATTTCTATTTGTCTATGTTCTGTTTATATCTATAATTGACTGCTGCTATTTATACTTGACTGATGTTATCTATCTATCTATCTATCTATCTATCTATCTATCTATCTATCTATCTATCTATCTTAAACTGTTTTTATTTATCTATGCTATTCCGTTTATATCTTTCTATACTAGACTGTTTCTATCTATCTATCTATCTATCTATCTATCTATCTATCTATCTATCTATCTATCTTAAACTGCTTTTATTTATCTATGCTATTATGTTTGTATTCATATATGCTATTCTGTTTATATCTTTCTATATTAGACAGTTTCTATCTATCTATCTATCTATCTATCTATCTATCTATCTATCTATCTCAGTGTGTTCATATCTATCTATCTATCTATCTATCTATCTATCTATCTATCTATCTATCTATCCTAGAAACAGTTTAGAATATAGATAGATATAAACAGACAAGCATAGATGAATATAGAAACAGTTTAATATAAAAAGATTGATAACTACAGACGAGCATATATTTATACAAGACTGTTATCTATCTATCTATCTATCTATCTATCTATCTATCTATCTATCTATCTCAGTCTGTTCGTATCTATCTATCTATCTATCTATCTATGGCATCTACCTATAAATAACATCGTATTAAAATTGGTATACCTTTCATATTAAATAACTCTTAAATTACCTTTTTGTTCATACCTATTTTGTTCAAATGTATGCTCGTCTGTTGTTATCTGTCTATACGAAATGTTTTCTATATTTATCTATGCTTGTGTTCATATCTATGTATATACTAAAGTGTTTCTATCTATACTCGTCTTCTGCTTTCTATCTATCTATCTATCTATCTATCTATCTATCTATCTATCTATCTATCTATCTATCTACCTATCTATCTATCTATCTATCTATGCTTGGATATATTTTCTTCGTTTGTCTCTCTATCTGTTTTCGTAGATAACTTTTTATCATTATCTATCTATCTATCTATCTATCTATCTATCTATCTATCTATCTATCTATCTATCTATCTATCTATCTATCATAGTCTGTTCAGTATCTATCTATCTATCTATCTATCTATCTATCTATCTATCTATCTATCTATCATAGTCTCTTCATTATCTATCTATCTATCTATCTATCTATCTATCTATCTATCTATCTATCTATCTATCATAGTCTCTTCATTATCTATCTATCTATCTATCTATCTATCTATCTATCTATCTATCTATCTATCATAGTCTCTTCATTATCTATCTATCTATCTATCTATCTATCTATCTATCTATCTATCTATCTATCTATCTATCTATCTATCTATCTATCTATCTATCTATCTATCATAGTCTCTTCATTATCTATCTATCTATCTATCTATCTATCTATCTATCTATCTATCTATTCGTCTTCATTTATTTCCCTAATTACTTAACTTGTCTAACGTCTCGGTCATGCTTCTGAGTTTCCTTTTTTTCATTTAACAACGTTCACTTTATCTTTCTTCTTCTATATTTTCCTTCTCATGTGTAACGCTTTTGTGACCACCGCGAATGATCCGAGCCTAATATGCATTTACAATCGTGATGACAACATGTCTAACATCCATAGAAATCAAAATGATTGGGAATGAACACTTTTCTCTGCCCACGCAAATGATTCCCATTCAACTAAAATTATAAATTTATTCGACTTTATATGAAGTAATTTCTTCTGTTTTATTTCTCGGCGTTCATTTTTAATCCCGTGAGAGTGATCGGATTTAATATATACTGATATGGTGAGTTTCTAAGCATAGCTTGGATGTGGCACAAGGCTGAATGATTTGGGGGTACCCAGTGAGAATTGAACTGATCGTAATGATCTAACAAGACAAGCTTGCTAACCATTACACCACGTCGAAGCACCCAAAGCTTAAACTGATATGTTTTGGAAGACCACCGGATAAGAGTTAAATCCTATTAAATCCATTTTTTAATCTTTTCATCCCAAGCAAGGCGGTACCGTCACTGATGCGCAGGGGGGCTACATAGGAGTAAAATTTAGACAGGAGGACACTGAAGACAAAGACGAACCCCTAACAAGGGTTGTCAGAGAAAGGGCAAGAGAAGCATGTGCACGCAGTAGCGAAAGTAGAGAGAAAGGAAAAGAACAAGATACACGGGGTGATGTAGAAAGGACTGGAATTATATAAGAGAGGTTAAGTATTAGGCAGGAGGAGAGTGAAGACAAAGACGAACCAGCTACAGGGGGAGAAAGAGAAAGGGCAAGAGAAGGATGTGCACGCAGTAGCGAAAGTAGAGAGAAAGGAAAAGAACAAGATATACGGGGTGATGTAGAAAGAATTGGAGTCAAGTGGATAAAAGATGGGTATTAACTTTGCATTTAAATTCCTGGAGGTTGTAGCTGTCAGGAAAGCAAGTATTTGGAAGGGAGTTCCACAGGCGAGAAGTGCGAGAGAAGAAACTGATGGATTAGAATTGTCGCCTGTATTTTGTAGATCTCACTGTAAATGGGTGGGACCTTGTTGCCAGTCTGGTCGCACGAGTAAATTCATGTAGCAGGGGCTCAGTGACTTAAGTTCGTCGGAGCAGAGGTCATGAAAATATTTGTAGAACAGACAGAGGGAAGCCACATACTGCCGGTGAGAAACTGGCTGGAGTCGAGCTGCCAAGTCGGGACCTATCACATTACAGATTCTCCCTTTGTAGCCTGTCGAGAAAACTGAGATTTGCCACACTATCTTGATTTGTTCAAATAACTAAGGAATTACATCAAAATCAAGCTAGTAAAAAAAATCAACTATCTGGGAAGTGTTATAACAGACAACGAAAGATTTGACACCGAAATCCGATAACGCATTGAAAGAAATAGCGAAAGATGTCTTTCAAAAACTAAACAAAGTAATAACACACAGGAAATATTTGTTAGAAGCCATGACAAGAGCTTTGGTTTTCTATGTGATATCAATCTGCCTCTATGGCATTAAATGTTAGACAACCTCCACACAAATGAAGAGGAAGCAACGGAAATATGGTTCGACGTAAAGATGCCGAGAATAACATAGACAAAGCATGTCAGCTACGATGAAATTTTAAGAAAAATACAATAAAAAATAAAACACTTATTGTTAGAGAATAAGAAAGAAAGAGTTGAAATTTCTGGGATGCATGATGATTAAGGGGCTTGAAAAATTTCATATTGGAAAGTTTGAAGGCAAGGGAAACAGATGGAAAAACACGGTGGCCTACTTAAGTATCATGTGTAAACTGATGAAAAGACAGAAAGAAATAAGAATGGTAAATGAAACCAATGAAGAACTATAAGAGATAGGGAAGAATACAGGATCTGCAACGTCTTGAAGAGAGACACCATATAAAAGAAGGTCTATTGATAATGGTTTCTGCTAATGCAATGATTACTAGACGCCCCAAGGGAAAGAAATTTTAGCTAGAATAGTAATTGAGAAATATCGGGGAGCCGAGTTCGAATTCCAGTTGAATTCATTGCATTCACTTACGCTCAAATACCCTTGGGAAAGGTATTAATATGTCTCTTCCTTCCAGTTATGGGTTAAATAACGGGACAGATTGGGTTCTAAAGCCTTGGCCGCAGAAAGCAATGGCAACCTACTGCGGGATAATCTTCTGCCCAGTCAGTCATGTCTCTTTCGAGACATGTTCGCCCAAGCGTGTTTCACGTATGTCACTTAACTGACTGATTTAATGGAGGTTTTATGATACACTGACATAAGGGTTTCGATTTTTATTTGATTAATAATCAATTAATTCCGAGGCGTACGGCCATATTCAGTCATGAATTAAATAAAAGAGCAGACTACTCTTTTTAGTCTTGACGAAGCGATCTGCCTAAGAAACACTGATTTTTTTGTGACACTATCTCCCACAGAGACATGTTCTCTTCTCCCGCGGGGGTACTTTCCTTTGGTTGGTTTAAAAACCGGTTCCCGCACGATCACCAGAGTTAAGCAACGTCAAACCTGGTCAGTACCTAGATTGCTGAATCGCTTGGAAAACCAGATGCTGTAAGATTGGATGTGCGGGTGGTGTAATAGGTCATGACTCGGTATTGTTAATCGGAGATCCGATTTTCAATTCAAGTATTATTCATTTACGCGCAAATACCGTTGGGAAAGGCATGAATCCACTTCTCATCCCCCCAGCTATTGGTTAATTAGTATGGTTTGTATTATTGAATTATTCCTCCCCACACACACAAAATATCTTACAATCTAAAAATATTTATATGGGTTGATAAGCTGTAGAAAACAAATCAATTAATAAAAATTTCACCCTCCCCAAGAAAGGTGATAATGTTACTAAGACTCAAGGGTGCTATTGAGAGTGAATGAAAATAAAACTATAAAACGAACCAGAAAAATAATTATAGCAAGAAACAAAAGATAAATTTTCCCTCTGTTCAAAAGACCGGGGAGAAGTTTTAAATGGGACGGTGGCCAACCCACTGTACCCTAAAGTACGTCCTTTTTTCCCCAGAAGTGTTGGGCATGGAACTGGTGATATTCTTTCATGGATTGGGACAGCATCTGATAAAATATCGCAAAAATTAAAACGCTATAAAATATACAAAACAACGCAAAAATCGTTCAGTTCTGCGATTTATCCAAAGATCAAAAAGTCTTTGTCTTTAAGAGAATCATCACTTGTCCGTCATACAGAAATAGTGAGTAATAAAGTAATTTAACTTAATGAATTGTTTCAATAATCAAGACTTTAAAGGTGTTCTGGTATGCGGAAGGATCGTCTGAGGAAAATTAGACAGATATTTTTTGGCCTAGCTTAAGGGCTTGTGCCGCATTGCGCCTCCGTGGGAAAGCAGATAAATACCAAGAACACAACAACGTGTAGGCGTGGAAAACATTTTCAATGTCTTGATGGAGTAGATATCGGCGCGGAACGAGTTGAATTCCTTGCATTCACTTACGCACAAATACGCTTGAGAAAGGTATTAATCCGTTTCTTCCCTCCAGTTATGGATTAAATAACAGGACAGATAGGGTTCTATAGCCTTTGGTTGGCAGCTAGTCTACCGCAGAAAGTAATGACAACCTATTTTGGGAGAATCTTCTGCCCAGTCAGTCATGTCTCTTTCGAGACATGATCGCCCAAGCATGAATCACGTATGGCACTCAACTGACTGGCTTTAAAAGAGGGCGGAAAGTTTTATTCTTCTATGTGCAGTGTTACTGTAGGACGTAGGTGATCATGGTCCTCCACATCTTCCTATCCCTTGTAGTACTTAACATTCTTTCTGCTGTTACCCCTCCCAAACCCAGATCCATTTGCTCAAGACCATCAAATATGTTACGCGTTGCTTTCTCCTATCTCACTTTACCTCTCTCTGACCTGTGAGTATCAGATTCCCCAAGCCCTCCTTTCTCATTAATGGCGACCTACTGTGGGATAATGTTCTGTTTAATCACTCATGTCTTTTTGGAGATATGATCGCCCATGCGTGTATTAAGTATGGCACTTAACTGATTGACTGTGATATTTAAATTTAAGGAGGATTTTTTTTATGCGTTAGCATAATTATTAGATATGCCTGTGTGTATTAAGAGGGAGATAGAACATGTTCTATTTATAAGACATCCCGCCAGAAAAAAAATAAAATTAGATTTTTACCCTATTTTCTTATATAGTGTTTAAGCCAACTCATCTAACGGTTATTAAATTTTTTTTTGCATACGCCCGTGATATATATTTTAATCATTGGTAGAGATGACTCCATTGCACCTTCTTGTTCTCATATTTTCCACTGAAATGCGGTGGAGTGACTATATTAAACTAGCAGTATAGCCCGGCGTTGCTCGCGTGCAATGAAAGCTTTAAAACTAATCCATGGTCCTGGAGTTCAGACTCTTTAGACGTTGGCACGAAAGACTAAAAAGCAATAGTTGTTTCCAGTTAAAGCGAAACCGTAGACTGAAAGAAAAATGAATGGATGTAAGTCAAATTTTGATTTCCTGCGATCAATATCAAATACGTTTTTTTCGTCGTAAAATGAATTTTGAAGGCTAAATAAATCCTCTGAGTAAATGGTATCATGGCTGAGACTAAGAACTAAAATTATACCTGCTTAGAGCCAAACTCCAAGCAAAAACTAAAATAAAAAGGCTGAAAAAAAAAAACAAACAAACAAACAAACATACAGGCAGATAAACAGACACACACAAACATCTTGCCTTTTATATATATATATATATATATATATATATATATATATATATATATATATATTATCGATTTTCTGCACTATTGTAAGAACTGCAACCTTGAAACTTCTGAATATCGTTTCTTATGTCTTTGTCTATGAGTGTATCAAATTTGATTAAAATCGGACCACTCCTTCTATAACCCGATTTTTTTCGATTATCGATTTTCGATATTTATCGGGGGTACCTCGACACAAAACCTAGCTAAGAATACTCGCAGACGCTTATAGTAGAACTGTGTAAATTTTCAAGAAAATCGGTTCAGCCGTTTCGAAATCTATAGGTAATGGACACACACAGACACAGACACACAGACACACACACACGCAAACACACACACCAAATACGCAATTTTTCTCGTCAGAATCCATATTACATATTTATAAATTTTCCATTCGCCCTTGTATTAAATATTTCTGTCATATCTAGTCTTGTATTCCGTCTATATGTAATCTAAACTTATTTATAAATGGAACTTTGTATCTCTCTCTCTCTCTCTCTCTCTCTCTCTCTCTCTCTCTCTCTGTGTCCCTTATCTATAGATTCCGAAACCGCTGAACCGATTTTCTTGAAAATTTACACAGTTGTACTATAAGTGTCTGCGAGTGTTCTTAGCTAGGTTTCGTGTCGAGGGACCCCCGATAAATATCGAAAATCGATAATCGAAAAAAAACGGGTTATAGAAGGGTGGTCCGATTTTAATGAAATTTGATACACTCATAGACACATACATTAGAAACGATATTCAGAAGTTTCAATGTTGTATTTCTTGCAACAGTGCAGAAAATCGATAATATATATAAAAGGTAAGATGTTTGTGTGTGTGTCTGTTTATCTGCCTGTATGTCTGTATGTTTTCAGCCCTTTTATTTTAGTTTTTGCTTGGAGTTTGGCTCTAAGTAGGTATAATTGTAGTTCTTAGTCTCAGCCATGATACCATTTACTCAGAGGACTTATTTAGCCTTCAAAATTCAGTTTACGACGAAAAAAACTTGTTTGATATCGACAGCATGAAATCCAAATTTGACTTACATCCATTCATTTTTCTTTCAGTCTACGGTTTCGCTTTAACTGGAAACAACTATTTCTTTTTAGTCTTTCGTGCCAACGTCTAAAGAGTCTGAACTCCAGGACCATGGATTAGTTTTAAAGCTTTCATTACACCCGAGCAACGCTGGGCTATACTGCTAGTATTACGATATTTTCAACAAAATCTGGAGAATGGTCTGTCATGTTGTTAATCTTGTTTCTGTGACTTTCTTACTGTCGTAACGTGGCTTTCCTTTGTTTTTTTAATTCTATAAATATTTTCATTTCAATTGTTCTATTGTTCTTTGGTACTTCAACCGCATGAATTTAAGCCTACTACTAGATTAGCAGATAGACTTTATTGTTTCAATGTTAAAATAGCTTGATTTTGTTCTAATTCTATTCTAATAGTTACTTTTCTCACAATTATGTCCTGCAAATTTTGTGACTTCCCTGCCGCCGACAATCTTCGTAAATGTGCCATTTTTCTCTTCAGAGTTCATCTTACATCTGTACGAATTTCCCATTTGCCCGTGTATTAAATATTTTTGTCATATCTGGTCTTGTATTCTTGCTATATATCTCGAGATTCTTGACTAAACCCAAAGAACTGTCTGGACTGTTATCGTTCCTGACCTGGCAACTCGACTTCATTCACTTTCCTGCCTCTGTGACGTGGCTTCAAACTGTTTATTTTTTTTTACTATAAATATTTTCATGGTAATTATTGTAATGAGTGCCCCTATTTGTTGCCTCGAATTGAAGTGTACTACTAGATTGGCAAGTAGATCTCATCGTTTTATTGTGGAACTAGCTAGATGTAACCACATGTTCTATTCTAATAGTTACTTTTCTCACACTTCTGTCCTGCATAACTCTTTTCCATGTTGTTACTTCTCTGCCAAATCTTTCAAAATGTATATGCAACGGCTAATGAAATCAGTTTCCGCCCACTCGATTTGCGGAAGTTTTTAGCTCAACGAATGAGATTTTGCCAACTCATATCGGAGCTTGATTCATTTCGGGTTATCACGGACTCCTGTGTACCAGCGGCCTTGACCTTCGGGTGACCTTATCAAATCACTCTGACACTTGTTTTGTCTACGCGTTTTCAGATTAGCGGAATCGACATTTCAACTCTTAAAGAAGGGAAATTTATGAAAGAAGAGAAATGTACATTTTTCCAAAACAATTAGATTTTTATATTTCCAGGATTTTAGAAAGTACTTGATGGTACTAAAATTATTATGTTTTTTTTTCTAAAGAGAGGATCGAAATTGGTGATAAAAATAGATGCTCGACAAGAATAGTTCTGTTCAGAGATTTTGGACAGAGAGCCACCCCCGCCAACCCCACCACATTCTCCGCCAGCGGCCGCCTCCGATTCGGCACATTCCGTCAGATTTCGATAAGGACCCGAAAGAACTTTGCTGTTTTAAAAGTTACATAGAAAATTGACAAACCTGGTTATAGAAAATTAATGAAAAGACTTTAATGAAATACGTGAAGAGACTTTGGCGAAATTTTGAAGAGATCTGTTTATTTCAACGCTAACGAAACTTAGACATTTTACTTGAAGATTAGAAGCTATGATGCTTTTGGCGAACTTTCTCTCTCCGTTGTAAATATCATTTTCGACAACTCTATTCCTGGGAAAAAAAAGACATTGTTGTTTTTTTTTATATAAAGACATTCTTCGTAACTCTCCAGGCGTGTTCAACCTTGTTCATTTATTTTATTAATTTTTTTTTTTTTGGTGCCATGTTTATTTTTTTTCAAACCACAAGTGTACATCAGTGTCCGGACTGGCTAAAAGAGACGACTATTAAGATTGCAAGACGAAACCTCTGGGATCTAATCACAACGTGAGACACTGGCCCGTGGTTGCAACAAACGTTCTGTAATCCAGCTTTTGTGGCGACATCATCGGGCGGGATCGTCACAACCAGCAACAGCGACCCAACCAACCGTACAACCGGGTGGCAGTGTCGCAACTGGGAATGTCACGACCATCGGCGAGAACGAGCGTCACATTAGACAGACGGCCAACCCGGCTTGAGGCGTCACATCTGGTGCCATTTCGACCAGGATATGGCCTGAGGGCAGCCGTCCGGCGTGCAGTGTTACATTTTAAAATCTGCCTGAAAAGACATGAACTACTTCAGGTTAACTTACTCTTGACCAACATTTCTCGGTCTGCCTGTCTGTCTGTCCGTATGCACTGATTCGCCATGAAATATGCCCAGGTGCACCACAAGTTAACGCAAGAACAATTTATGAATTATTTTTTATATTTAAATAACTTTATGAAAAAAAACTACAGACATCAGGCACATGGTTTCATGTTTAAGTTATATGTTTGTCATTTGATATTGTAAACATTCCTTTATCTTTAATATGAAGGGGTAAACCTTACCGCTTTACTTTCCTCAAGGTATCACAGATAAGGTTTATCATTCAGAAAGTTACAAAAACACATTAAGCACAGTTTTCACACAAGCATACAAACCTTTAGTCACTTTCTCACCGACGTGATATGGTTTTCCTCTGTCTTTTTCACAAGTATTTTCATGGGAACTGCTCTCACGAGTTTTTCCCCTTGTACCTCGACGACATGTATTTACGCGTGCTACTAAATTGGCATAAAGGTCCCACCTTTTGCTATCAAAATAGTCAAATGTAACCCCCTCTTCTACTCGAACAGTTTCTTTTCTCGCACATTTCGTTTGTGGAACTCTCTTCCATTTGCTTCTTTTCTTGATAGCTACAATCTCCAAAATCTAGACGCAACGTCAGTTGCCATTTTATATCTCCTTGATTCCTATCCATCTCTTATCTTTTCTTCAACACCCCCTGTACCTTGTTTTCTCTCTCACTGTAACCCTTGCACACCAGGGATGGTCCCGCCTTGATTGGGGTAAAATGACTATATATATAGTCATCCGCAGAGAGATCATCTGTACGGTTAGACATCCGATTGCTCCTAGCCAGGAATGAAAACCGACGGAATTGATATCAGTCGACGTTTTCAACCTCTGAGCTGTGGGCGCTCGATAGAGGAAGGCGAACTTTTGCGCGTGTTGTATACAATGTAAACACACGCCAGTAGCCGAGAGTGTTCAAATCCATTACTGAATGAACGATGTGTAAATTCGTAAGTAGCTACTGTTTTTTCAAAGTCTACCATTTCTCCATAGTGCTTGATAAGGGTGTGAGAGCGTAAATAGTCATCCGCAGACAGAACTTGTTTTGCTTATACATCCGATTGCTTCTAGCCAGGAATGAAACCCGACCGAATTGACATTAGTCGGTGATTATAACTCTGAGCTATGCGCGCCCGGTAGAAGTAGGCATACTTTTAGCGTGTGATATACCATGTAAACATACGCTAGTAACTAAGAGTGTTCTAATTCAGTGCTGAATGAACGATGCGTAGATGCTAGAGTAGCTACTGTTTTTTTTTTCAAAGTCTACCATTCTTCCAGAGCGCTCAATCAGGGTGTGAGAGCGTAAATAGTCATTCGCAGACAGTTCTGTTTCGCTGTATCACACACGCACCCCCCCACACATACATTTATATATATATATATGTGTGTGTGTGTGTGTGTGTGTGTGTGTGTGTGTGTGTGTGTGTGTGTGTTTATACTATGTAAAGTCTTAAGAATAAATGCTTATTTCAGGAGACTTCTTTATTATTTTCCTATTATCAAATTTCATGATTATTTTTTCCTTATTAAAATTTAAAGTGCGTCCCAGATTTTAAGTATTCTACAAGTGCACCCTGAAGTAAAAAAATGGTTGAGAAACACTGCCTTAGACACACAACTACTACGGCTACGGCTACACTACACATTGTCTATGTACACACGACCTTACAACGGCAGGATCGGTAGAGTTGCAGTATAAACCGTTGGTGGGCTCTGTGGTTGACAAGGTGCACTCATAGGGAGACGAGTGGACAACGATACTAAAGAACAAGTATTGCTTTTCATAAACAAACATTACGATACTTAGAAAACATGTCCCTATATTGCCGTATTGCGGACATGTGTGAGTGGAGATAGTTGTGTTTCGAAAGTAGAAATCTTTTTAAAATCTATTTTAGTTTTTTACTTTGTTTTTATATCGTGTTAAAATGCAATCAATCAACACTGCAATATATTTCCGCCAAGTGGTTTTGGGCAATATCCAAATAGATTTATAAATTTCGTAAATAACTTCGAAATGTATGACTGAAAACTCTGACAAATCGAAGTTGAACGTACACGGTCTTCCTCTGCCTGCTAACTATATATATTGCTCTTACATCATTTGACAAAATCATACCAAGGCTTGCAAAACTTTAAATTTAGAAAGCTTATTAATTTTTCAATAAACGTTTATGGAACTTAGTTACATCGAACTAACTGCATGACAGAAAACATATGCACACACACAATATATATATATATATATATATATATATATATATATATATCCAAGTGGATGTGTCTAGGCACACTGATGACAAGTAGATGTGTCTAGACACACTGATGAGCTGTGATACAGCGAAACTGACTTGTATGTGGATGACTAATACACACACACACACACACACACACACACACACACACATATATATATATATATATATATATATATACATTGATATCAAAAAAGTATATGTTCATGCGCATACAAGTACACGTAAATTTCTGGTGTTAAAAAAGTGCTCAATATAATATAACGGAGCTATTAAGTATATATTAATAAATATACATATTAAGCATCTGATGATTCATCACACACACACACACACACACACACACACACACACACACATATATATATATATATATATATATATATATATATAACGTTATTTTCAGTGGGTACTCTTATTTGAGTAGACACTCTGGTTATATATATATATATTTATTCATTTTCGTCTACCGGCCTGAATATTCGAGAAATTTTATTATCAATTTATTTTAGTTCATGTCTGTCAATCTGTGTTAGTGGGGTAATGGTTAACAAGCTTGTATCGCTAAAACCCATTACAACCGAGTAAGTGAGTTCGAACCTAAAAAAGTATCCCTAAACTTTCGGCTTTGTGCCCCATCTGAGTTTTTCTTTTTTTTAGTCATTTCAATCCAAGCAAGGGAATAAAGTCACTGAGGCAGACGGACTTACTGAGTGTTAGAGAATATGTTAAAAAGTATAAATTAAATAGAAAAAAACAATAAACGAACAAGAATTAAAACGTCAGAAGGTAAAGACTGATATACATTAAATTTTTTGAAGATCAATGTTGACTAGAAAGAAGGGAGCCGGAAGAGATAGCTTAATTATACTTCTGATTATGTTATCTAGCGTGTGTTTTGCTTATAGCATGGAGCTTTTCTTTTTGACACTTCCTTTTGAGAGCAACACATTTTGGGAGCCAGTGTGAAAACGCCAGCAACAATTTACATCTACTAAGCGTTTTTTTTTAAAGACTCAATTTCCTTGAAGTTTCTCTTGGCAATTCAAAGACACGCAGAGGCGCCGGCACTCATTCTTAAGCGTATATGCACAAGCATATTATGCGACTTTCTTCATACCATAGAGCCAGTTCGAGTAAACTAATTCAACTTGTATTATTCTGAATGATTTATCTTCGCTTTGGGAACTACTTGACCCTTAGACCCCCTGGAATTTTCTTTTTCGTGGTTAGATTAGTTAACGGATGAAAATGCAGTTGCGGTCCGTAAGTGCGTCGGAGTGAACGACGTTGTTTAGAGGCAGCCAAATTTAATCGGGCCAACCTCCAAGCACAGGGAACTGGTAAAAGCGAATCAGTCTTCGCTTTTCAGCTCTGTTTCTACGTCTATTCCGCCTTTTCTTGTCTACACCGGCGACTCACTTCATTTGATGTGATTGCACTAAGCGTCTGCCTAACGACTGTTGTTTATAGTTGGCAAAGAACCACTAACGAATCAGTTGGGGTCATTAACGTGACAGGGAAGAATGTATACAGTTAATTCGTGCAGTCAGTTCACACAGAGAGAGGAAAACACACACACACACACACACACACACACACACACAGAGATAGAACGAAAGAGAGAGAGAGAGAGAGAAAACTACGCATCATCCAATATCTCTTTTTTCTTTTTCACGTTCTCCCTCTGCACTCCCACTCTCTCTGTCCCTCTCTCTGTATAACCATGCTTCTTATGTCTACATGAAAAACTATATATTATCAAATCTCTTAAAAATAAAAAAATCTATTAAAAATACGTAATGAAATAATCATAGTTTAATCATACCAAAAGTCCCTTTAAGTCAGATCAAAAATAAAATATAAAAATGTTTACTTTCTTTTTTGTTTTGAAAATGGCTGGGATACTAGAAATCTAATAAAATAACCTTGTAGCGATAATGTGTACATCGCACCAGAAAAAAGCAGTCAAGACAATAGCTGAAGAAAATGACACTTTTCTGTTAAGGTTGAAAGAAAAAAACCGTATCCCCAAACAAATAACCTATATTTTCAGATTTAAAAGTCGAACTTCATTCTGTATAGTTAAATTAAACACACATAAAATCTAAATTTGTTCCGTCTTCCCCCTCTATATTTAACACTTTAAATAACAAACTTATTATCTTCTACATTCAAATGTAAATAATTTTCACCACAATTATTCAACATTACCTGATGACGAGGTAAAATCTTAAAAAAAAATTTCCGTGTTGTAATGTACATTAAATAAATTTTAAGTAAAAATAATTTCATTTTATATATATATATATATATATATATATATATATATATATATATATATATGAGTGTTTATTTATTCGTATGTAAAAAGAATGCATGTTACGTAACGCGCACGCACAATCGGCAATCATCTCTCCCATTCTTTTCTTTTTTACATCTCTCTCTCTCTCTCTCTCTCTCTCTCTCTCTCTATATATATATATATATATATATATATATAACAACACAGAGGAAAGCAGAAAACGAGCGCACCCAAATTATGATACAATAAGAAAGTGATCGATACAAAATTCAGCAAGAAGAAAATAGACCAAAATATACTTAGCAAATAAGCTATCGCTTATAGTACAACTGTGTAAGTTTTCAAGAAAATCGGTTCAGCCGTTTCGGAGTCTATAGGTAACGGACACACACACACACATACACACAGACAAAGTTCCATTTATAAATAAGTTTAGATTAGATTAGATAGTGTTCAGTTGTGAAAATGTGTAATGCCAAGGTTGTTTTTAAGTGGTTTTACTTATAAAATGAATTTTGGCAAGTAGGTTCTTATAGTAAAAGGCTCCATATTGGGGTATCTTCTGCTTGAAAGCCGGGTAGCTTGGTGCGACAGGTGATTTTTAAAAATTTTTATTTTTTAATCGTATCGCCCCAAGCAAGGCATTTTACTGCCACTGTTGTGCAGGGAGTTACATAGGAGGAATGCTATGAGGAGTGAGAGGTTGCAGTGGGTGTCAGGAAGAGAGTAGGAGAGGGAAGAGATTACTGATGAGAGTGGAGTGGACGAGGAGGAATGTTATGAGGAGTGAGAGGTTGCAGGGGGTGTCAGGAAGAGCGTAACAGATGGAAGAGAGTACTGATGAGAGTGGGGTGGATGTAGAAAAGCATGAGAGAGAGGATGTAAGTTAGTGTGACAGGAGATGACTATTGACTTTACATTTAAATTCTTGGAAATTGTAACTGTCAGGAAAGCAGGTATGCGGAAGAGAATTCCACTGGCGGGAAGTTCAAGAAAAGAAGCTCCTGGAGTAGAATTTGCGTTCACAGTTTATTGGCTTCACAGTAAAAGGGTGGGACCTAGTTCCTAATCTTGTGGCTCGAGGAAATTTGTATAGAGGGGGTACCAGTGAGCTAAGTTCATCGGAGCAGAAGCCGTGAAAGTATTTGTAGAAGAGACACAGGGAAGCCATACTGCGTCGGTGAGAAAGCGACTGTATCCTAGCTGCCAGGTCGGGATCGATCACATTAAAGATTCTCCGTTGGATTCGGTCGGGGACACCTAAGAGGATATCAGGAACACCGGAGCAGATATGGCAGCAATACTCAATACACGGGCGGATGGTAGACTTGTATATGTGCAGGATTGTTTGGGACGGTTTTGCTAAGTATATATATATATATATATATATATATATATATATATATATATATATATATGTGAGTGTTTGCTTGGTTTATGCTCCGTTCGAATTCACTGTGTTCACTTGAATTGATAACCATATTTTCTTCTCTTTTTAGGCTTTTTCCAAGGTGTTGTTTTTAGGATACATAACGAGGTAAGAAGACTTGAAGAATCTGACACTCACAAGACATACTGAAGGTAAGAGGGACACGGAAAACAGCGAGTAACATGCCGTATGAGGATATGTCAATGGATAGCACAACAGAAACCGTGAAGAATTAAAGGAGATAAACAGATCTACAAAGGATAGAAAATTCTGGAGAACCATGATCACCCAAGTTCTAAAGAAACACACCAAACCTATTACAAATTTATTGAGATTCCTTCTGTCTCGCTGAAACAATTATGACTGGGTAGTGGGTTCGTTCCTCGTGTCAGATGTAAACTACGATTAGAAATCACTATATATTACGGTTAAGTAATCTCAATCGGCCTTGATTAAGGAATCGAAGAGGCGAGTTTTAATTCCAGTCTAACACCTTTGCATATCTGAATGTATCAATTGGATTGGAATTCGAACTAGGATATCCGATTCCTTAATCCGAGCCCCAGTCCATTACTCTACGGTGACTCCTTTATATACCACAAATAAAAACAAAGTAATGATATATGTTATATACTCAAATATGAGTACCCACTAAAAATAATATATATATATATATATATATTGAATAATGCTGCCACATCTGGTCGGGTACCCCTGCTATTCTCCTCGGGGTTCTTGACAAAATACAACGGAGAATCTGTAATGTGATCGATAGCGACTTGGCAGCCCGGCTGCAGTCACTCTCTCACCGGCGTGATGTGGCTTCCCTGTGCCTCTTTTATAAATACTTTCACGGTTTCTGCTCCGATGAACTTAGATCACTGGTGCCCCCTTAGGTACGAATTTGCACGAGATACTAGATTAGCAACTAGGTCCCACTCTTTTACAGTGAAACATATGAGATGTAACTTCAATTTCTACTCTAATAGCTTCTTTTCTCGCACTTCCCGCCTGTGGATTTCCCTCCCATATACTTGCTTCCCCGACAGCTACAATCGCCAGGAATTTAAATGTAAGGTCAATAGACACATCTTATCACACTAACTCGCATCCATTCTTTCAAACACTCTTCCCACTTACCCAACCCCCATCCTCGGTATCCTCATCCGTCTATCACCCTCCTTCCGACATTTCCTATAACTAACCACTCTTTCTAATCACTTTCACCTATGTAACTCCTGCGCAATAGTGGCAGTGGAATGCCTTGCATGGGGTGAAATGATAAATAATATATATATATATATATAGTAAAATGAAATAGGGGTTGTTTCAACGAGAGAAATTGGTATAGATGGGAAAAGTGCGAGAAACCATGAACATTTTGTTTAAAATGCAGATTTAGTGTTGTTATCCTTATTAATATTACTTGCTTTTATATAATACATTAAGTGTTCAGAATGCTACACGCGTTTCGAGTCCAAAGTTGACTCTCTTCAGGCGAAGAAATTTGTGACTTTACATAGCAAGATCCGTTTGTCCTGATATATCTATCAATAACTATACATATGAATATAGATAAAAACCCAATCCTAAACAGGAAACAAGAGATTAACCTCTACTCCCACTCAAAAGACAGGGAAGAAGAGGCTAGATGTATAGAATTGGAGTAGACTTCAGAAGGAACCGAAAACCCAATCCTAAACAGGAAACAAGAGATTAACCTCTACTCCCACTCAAAAGACAGGGAAGAAGAGGCTAGATGTATAGAGTTGGAGTAGACTTTAGAAGGAACCGAAAACCCAATCCTAAACAGGAAACAGGAGATTAACCTCTACTCCCACTCAAAAGACAGGGAAGAAGAGGCTAGATGTATAGAATTAGAGTAGACCGTAGAAGGAACAGAAAACCCAGTCCTAAACAGGAAACAAGAGATTAACCTCTACTCCCACTCAAAAGACAGGGTAGAAGACGCTAGATGTATAGAATTGGAGTAGACTTTAGAAGGTTCGGAAAATCCAATCCTAAACAGGAAACAATGGATAAACCTCTATTCATGTTCAAAAGACAAAGGAGAAATGTGAATCAGACGATGGGAAAATTTCTCTATTCCAATTGAGGAAAATAAATAGACGGAAACATTAGAAATATTGAGTTGAAGTAGACTTTAGAAAAAAACCTAAGCAGGGAACATGGGTTAAAGTAGATCCCGTTCAAAACAAATACTTAAGAAATATTTGTAAATAATAAAATATTTACATATGTAGAAAATAGCCTCATGTACCTTTCTACAGATGATAACTTTATATATTATCACAATGTTTTTATTGATAGTCATAAAGGAGGCACGGAGATTAATAGTTTGCGACAGAGATTGAGGAATCTGAGATCCTAGTTCGAATTCCAGTCGAGTTCATTACATCCTCGTATGCAAAGTATAAATCCAGATCTTCTTAACTAGTTGTGATAAATAGTAGGACTGACTGGATTCAATAATCATGCGTAGCAACTAATCAAGGAGAAGGAAAACTCTGAATTCAAATCTGTATGTGACACCGGTGAAGAGGTTACTATGCAGCTAAGGAATGAATCGTTCACATTGGCTTGATGATCCCGACTGCAGTCGACACATTTTATTAAATATGTAATACCAAACTACAAATGCTTTAGTATTGATCGGGTCTTTATATTAAATAGTGTAGTGGTTATCGATGCGTAGAGTAGGATCAGTTAGTTTTTTTTTCCAGTTTCGACTCCTGCTTTCATTTCCACTTTCACTTTCCCTTTTACACAAATAACGTGTTGAAAGATATGTGTCCGTGTTTTCTCAAACAACGCCAGCTATGCGTTAAATAACAGCGCCTACTAGGTTCTGTAGCCTAGATTGGCAACCAATCCAGGAGGAAACAATTGGACTGTGCGGACGTGGGTTAACATTAAATAACTTTTATTTATATAACTGTATCACCCCAAGCAACAGCGCCTACTAGGTTCTATAGCCTAGATTGGCAACCAATCCAGGAGGAAACAATTGGACTGTGCGGACGTGGGTTAACAATAAATAACTTTTATTTATATAACTGTATCACCCCAAGCAACAGCGCCTACTAGTTTCTATCGCCTAGACTGGCAACCAATCCAGGAGGAACCAATTGGACTTTTCGGACATGGGTTAACAATCCATAACTTTTATTTATATAACTGTATCACCCCAAGCAACAGCGCCCACTAGGTTCTATAGCCTAAACTGGCAACCAATCCAGGAGGAACCAATTGGACTGTTCGGACGTGGGTTAACATTCCATAATCTTTATTTATATAACTGTATCACCCCAAGCAATAGCGCCTACTAGGTTCTATAGCCTAGACTGGTAACCAATCCAGGAGGAACCAATTGGACTTTTCGGACGTGGGTTAACAATAAATAACTTTTATTTATATAACTGTATCACCCCAAGCAACAGCACCTACTAGCTTCTATAGCCTAGACTGGCAACCAATCCAGGAGGAACCAATTGGACTGTTCGTACGTGGGTTAACAATCCATAACTTTTATTTATATAACTGTATCACCCCAAGCAATAGCGCCTACTAGGTTCTATAGCCTAGACTGGTAACCAATCCAGGAGGAACCAATTGGACTGTTCGGACGTGGGTTAACAATCCATAACTTTTATTTATATAACTGTATCACCCCAAGCAACAGCGCCTACTAGGTTCTATAGCCTAGACTGGCAACCAATGCAGGAGGAATCAATTGGACTGTTCGGACGTGGGTTAACAATCCATAACCTTTATTTATATAACTGTATCACCCCAAGCAACAGCACCTACTAGCTTCTATAGCCTAGACTGGCAACTAATCCAGGAGGAACCAATTGGACTCTGCGGACGTGGGTTAACAATCCATAACTTTTATTTATATAACTGTATCACCCCAAGCAACAGCACCTACTAGCTTCTATAGCCTAGACTGGCAACCAATCCAGGAGGAACCAATTGGACTGTTCGCACGTGGCTTAACAATCCATAACCTTTATTTATATAACTGTATCACCCCAAGCAATAGCGCCTACTAGGTTCTATAGCCTAGACTGGTAACCAATCCAGGAGGAACCAATTGGACTTTTCGGACGTGGGTTAACAATAAATAACTTTTATTTATATAACTGTATCACCCCAAGCAACAGCACCTACTAGCTTCTATAGCCTAGACTGGCAACCAATCCAGGAGGAACCAATTGGACTGTTCGTACGTGGGTTAACAATCCATAACTTTTATTTATATAACTGTATCACCCCAAGCAATAGCGCCTACTAGGTTCTATAGCCTAGACTGGTAACCAATCCAGGAGGAACCAATTGGACTGTTCGGACGTGGGTTAACAATCCATAACTTTTATTTATATAACTGTATCACCCCAAGCAACAGCGCCTACTAGGTTCTATAGCCTAGACTGGCAACCAATGCAGGAGGAATCAATTGGACTGTTCGGACGTGGGTTAACAATCCATAACCTTTATTTATATAACTGTATCACCCCAAGCAACAGCGCCTACTAGGTTCTATAGCCTAGACTGGCAACCAATCCAGGAGGAACCAATTAGACTTTTCGGACGTGGGTTAACAATAAATAACTTTTATTTATATAACTGTATCACCCCAAGCAACAGCACCTACTAGCTTCTATAGCCTAGACTGGCAACTAATCCAGGAGGAACCAATTGGACTCTGCGGACGTGGGTTAACAATCCATAACTTTTATTTATATAACTGTATCACCCCAAGCAACAGCACCTACTAGCTTCTATAGCCTAGACTGGCAACCAATCCAGGAGGAACCAATTGGACTGTTCGCACGTGGCTTAACAATCCATAACTTTTATTTTATAACTGTATCACCCCAAGCAACAGCGCCTACTAGGTTCTATAGCCTAGACTGGCAACCAATCCAGGAGGAAGCAATTGGACTGTTCGGACGTGGGTTAACAATCCATAACTTGTATTTCTATAATTGTTTCACAAGGTAATACTGTCACTGGTGCGCAGGGGTTTACAATGAGAGAAGACGGATGACAGAAAAACGGTAAGAGATATTAGGAATCACGGAGACAGAAGACGCTGCATTTAAACTTTAGGTGTTTGTAGCTTCAGGGAATCAAGCATGGGGAATGGAGTTCCACAGGCGGGGTCTGCGAGAAAATAAACTGTTGGAATAGAATTAGCGGTTTTATTTGCCTATTTTGACGGTAAAAGGGTGGAATCTAGTTGCTAATCTATGAAAGCGGAGCTCCAGAAAATAAAGCTCAGCAGAGCAGAAGTTGTGAAAATACTTGTAGAAAAGACAGAGGGAAGCCACATTCCGTCGATGAAAAAGTGGCCGAATGTGAGTAGTCAAATCGGAACGATTATACTGATCCTCCTTTGGATTTTGTTGGGAATTCCGAGATGAGCAGCAAGAGCACCTGATCAGATATCAAAACGGTATTCAATGCACGGACGAAAGGTAGAGTTGTAAATAAGCAAGACGGATTCTGACGAAAAAAATATAGCGACCCAACCTTATTGCCAGCAGACGTAGCCATCCATTTATTTATTCCACTTGAGATTGGATGAGAGAGTGAAGCATTACTTTGCACGGTTAGGATGTGGCCCTATGATTCATAGGATATTTACAGGCACAAGAATAGGAGGAAGACGTGTGTCCCTATAAAGAACTAAAGCTGAGCTGAGGGTGAACATGAACGACTTCCAATGTACTGTTCCAAGTGAAAAGTAATTTTTATAGACATAAAATGTCTATAGTCCGCACGCACACACACATACATACACACACAAAGATATATATATATATATATATATATATATATATATATATATCAAGTGGAATGACTATATCGAATCCATTGCTAAATCCGCAGCGATGAAAGTCGGTTCTCTGTGCAGGGCCCGGAAGTTTTTCCCGTCTGAATTTATCCTGCACATATATAAATCTACCATCCGCACGTGTATTGACTATTGCTGCCACATCTGGTCGGGTGACCCTGCTATTCTCCTCGAGGTTCTTGACAAAATACAACGGAGAATCTGTAATGTGATCGATAGCGACTTGGTAGACCGGCTGCAGTCACTCTCTCACCGGCGTGAGGGGGCTTCCCTGTGCCTCTTCTATAAATACTTTCACGGCTTCTGCTCCGATGATCACTGGTGCCCCTTAGGTACGAATTTGCACGAGATACTAGAGTAGCAACTACGTCCCACCCTTTTACAGTGAAACCGATAAAATGTAACCGCAATTTCTACTCCAACAGCTTCTTTTCTCGCACTTCCCGCCTGTGAAATTTCCTTCCACATACTTGCTTCCTCGAAAGCTACAATCTCCAGGAGTTTAAATGTAAGGTCAATAGACAGCTCCTAACACATTAACTCGCACCCATTCTCTCAAACACTCTTCCCATCTGCCCAACTCTCAGCCTCGGTATCCTTACCCGTCTCCCACCATCCTTCTGACATTTCCTATATCTAACCACTCTTTCTCATCACTTTCCCCTATGTAACTCCCTAACCACTCTTTCTCATCACTTTCCCCTATGTAACCCCCTGCGCAATAGTGGCAGTGGAATGCCTTGCTTGGGATGTAAAGAGTAATATATATATATATATATATATATAAGGAACGAAGAAAATATTAAAATATTAAAAACGTTCAAAACACTAATTTAAAACAGTGCTCCATATAGAAATGGAGCTATGAATATTTATTATAAATTATAATTTAGAACATGAACAACATGTAATTTGTACATATAGTAAATTGTTATATATATATATATATATATATATATATATATATATATATATATATATATGGTAATATTTTTATTATAAGTTTATAATAAGTTTTAATTTTATATTTTTGTTATTTCCTGTCCAGATTCAGGTCAATGGAGTCATATACGACGTCCGATCGCAGAACAAGCACGTATTGAAAAGAAAAGAAATTTCTTTAATCATTTCCTCCCAAGCAAGACAGTAAAGCCACTGTGATACAAGAGCTTACTGAATAAAAAAGATGAGAAAAAGCAATGGTTATTAAGGGGAAAGAACAATAAAAATTAAGAAAGACGGAAATGATTGACATGGCATTTCAATTTTTGAAGATCAAACTTAACTAAAAAGCAAGAAGCCGAAATATATTTCCACAAGCAAGAAGTGCGAGAGAAGAAATTGTTAACATTGAACTAACAGTTATATCTATCCATTTCAGCAGTAAAACGATGGGACCTTACCGCCACTCTATTACTGCGTTTAAATTCATAACGTCTAGGTAGCAAAGAAGAAAGCTCTTAACAAGCTAAGAACAGTTACCATGAACATGTTTATAGAAAAAGAAATAGGGACGATACGTTACAGTGGTGAGAAAGTAACGATGCGAGCATAGGACAAATATCATTGCAGATTTTTTTTTAACAAGAATCTTTAAATATATCGAAGCGTCAGCAATGTTACAGCAATATTCAGTGTGGGTCTTGTTTTTGGAATCCTGGGATTGAGATCTACTGATTAAGGTTTTCCGTTTTTTGTATTTTATTTATTTCAATCAGTTAAGTGCCATACGTGGAACACGCTTGTGCGATCATGTCTCGAAAGAGACATGACTGAATGGGCAGAAGATTTTCCCGCAGTAGGTTGCCATTGCTTTCTGCGGTAGGCTATAGAACCCAATCTGTCCTGTTATTTAACCCATAACTGGAAGGAAGAGCCGGATTAATATCTTTCCCAAAGGTATTTGCGAGTAAGTGAATTCAATGAATTTAACTGGAATTGTAACTGCTACAGTGCTATGGAATTCTTGTATCTCTTCGAAGGTTCTGGTATTATTTGCAAAATAATGGCGATTTTGTTTCGTTGGAAGGAATAATGTGTATTGCAAAGATTAAGTCTGTCAGTCATTCAGTTTAGTGCCATACGTGAAACACGCTTGGGCGATCATATCTCTCTCGTGACATGACTGACTGGGCAGAAGATTATCCCGCAGTAGGTTGCCATTGCATTCTGCGGTAGACTGGTTGCCAGCCATGGCTATAGAACCCAATCTGTCCTGTTAGTTAACCCATAACTAGAGGGAAGAGACGGATTATTACCTTTCCCAAGGGCATTTGCGCGTAAGTGAATGCAATGAATTCAACTGGAATTCGAACTCGGGTCTCCGATTTCTCGTTCCGAGTCGATATCCACTGTACCACAACAAACATCCATCAGTATAAAGATTAAGTATAAAGCAAAAACAACCTTTTCTAATCTTCTTAGTTATTTGTCTGCCTCGAATCTGGCCAGTGTTTCATTTTGGTAGAAAAAAAAACAGACGATTTAATGAACACACTGCATGCACATACATGTACGCATGGATAAATACACATGTACACATACATATACATACAAGTGCATGTATACGATCAAAAGAAAATAGGTACGTCACTTGAGTCCTTAAAGGAGGTTTATGAAGAAAAACAAACGGGTATAAAAATGAGGCTATACTTTGCTCATTGGGCTAAGAGGAATACCTGGCTATATCTACTTTCCCGAACCAGCAAAATCTATTAAAAAAAAGAGTTGAGATTTTATAAGCATGTATACAAGGACATATCTCCTGTCGTCCATAGCTGCATATATTTATTTTATTTTTTTACAATGATATTCACTCTGTAGAAGACCCATGCAATGTAAAGAGCAATAAAATAAAAGGCACTTCCTCAAACAAAATGATAATGCCAACGAGAGAGAAAAAAGACACCGGAAGTTAAAGAGAAAAAAAAAACGTTAGAAAGAACCGGAAACCCAATCCTAAACAGGAAACATGGGATTGCTGTTCAAAAGATCGGGAGGAGTGTGAATCGCACAATACGTAAATCTATTCACTTCCATTGTAAGAGAAAAATAAATAGTTAATAAAATTTCAAGAGTTTTAGGCAGAGATTTAGAAGTATAGAGGGTAAATGTTCGTTTTAGTTATTAAAGAAACTTACCTTTTTTGCTTTGAAAGTCCATAAAAAAACAAACTATATCTCGCACTTTTTCTCTCCCGTAACTCTCACGAAGTCATGTAATTAACTCCAGAATGACGTTCTATGTAGGCAGCAATTATTTTTTTAAAAATCATATCACCCCAAGCAAGGCGGTAACGCCACTGATGTGCAGGGGGCTACATAAGAGTGAGAAGATTAGAAAAGAGAAAACCGGAAACCACATACTAAAAAGGAAACAAGGGATGAGCCTCTTCACCTGTTCAATAGACGTGGGTGGAGTGTGAACCAGGCGATAGTTTAGTCTATCTACTCCAATTTCCTTTCGAATTTTGGTCGATTTTCTTCCTTTACTGAAACTTACGGCGATGTACTTCCAGTTATGAGAGTAATAAGCGTAGAAATACAATAGCGCATTACTTTCATTACTGGACGTACATCGCCGGAAGTATCAGTAAATGAAGAAAAATCGACCAAAAATCTGCCAAAATTCGTTCACATGCGCAGTACGTCATTCTGCAGTTAATTACATAACTTCGTGAGAGTTACGGGAGAGAAAAAGTGCAAGATATAGTTCGTTTTTTATGGACATTTAGATAAAAACGGTAAGTTTCTTCAATAACTAACAGTTGATTTGAGTTCAGCATATACATTTGCACAGAGATAATGATATTTTAGATAAATTTGAAGGGGAAAAGCGTCGGGACTTACAACGAAAATTTACCGTATAGAGTTGAACTAGATTTTAGAACGAACTAGAAATCCTGTTCTAAAAGTAAGCATGCGAAAAATCTCTATGCCTGTTTAAAAAAAAAAAAACTGGGAAAAAGTGTGAATCGAACGAAAAGCGAAACTATCTACTCTTATTGAGGAAATTTTTTTTAAAATAAAAAGAATGAAAATATAAAGAAGTTGAGGGTTATGTAAATTAAGTGGATTTCTATATGTATGAGAAGGATGGTGAATGAATTGTGTTATATTTACTCTTCTACCCTCCCTGGGCGCTCTGTTCTTCCCCTGCCCCATTATTGTGTCGGGTGTATGAAACCTATTAAGACAAGATAAGACATGCTGTGACCACTCTAAGACAAGCTTTGTACCCAATTATTACGTATGCGGGGGCTGGGTAATCTTTGACCAGTAGCCCGAGCGTACACACTCGGGTTTCCCGACGTCAAAAATCGACCTTATGTCGCAACTCGCTTTAGTAGGGAAGTAAGGGTAAATCTGGATCAGGTCGAGATCATCATCTCTCAGTTGCGTCTTTATCATTGGGCAGACTGAGGCACTTCGGCGTGATGTAATGGTTAGCTAGCTAGAACCTATTACAAATGAATAGTGAGTTCGATCCTCACTGGGTACTCCATACTTTTGGCCTTGTGCTACATCTAAGCGGCGCTTAGAAAATCAACTACCATCGGGCAGACTGCGGATCTGCTGTATCTCTGCCCGAGGATATACATGCATTAAAATTAAACTGAAATGTGCCCGGTTCCTAGGGACAGTGTCCCAAGGGTGAACCATCCTATTGCACCAAAGAGGTAAATCGGTGGTTGCTATCGAGGCCAGCACTACCGACGTTTGCGGGAACTGGGCAAATTTTTTTGGCCCTTGCCCGTTCGCTACATTAAACCTCGACCTTGATTCACATCCATATCTTTGTGTTGGTGGTGCAGGGAATGAATGTTAATATTTATACTTGAGGTCTTGTGCCACGTTTGTGCTACATTTAGCAAATTGTTATTTACTCTTCGAGATGAACGTATTGTATTGGTTACAAAATTGTCTCGCTACCTCAGTTACTACTGTGATCCACACTTACGCTCATTTGCCGCAAATAAGCAACACTTCCTACAGTTCGAGCTGGTAAGGCTTGCGGTCATATCACGTTGAAACATATATTCAAGTGATCCTTAACATGGAGAGTGTTTATAATTTCAAGAAATTTAGATTAGAGTTCATTATTACAATCAGTAGCAATAGTATTATTATTAGTAGTAGTATGATCATATAGTTAAGTAATGTTAAGCCTGGTCAGTACCTAGATGGGTGATTGCACGTTCGTAAACGAAGTTTAAATTGCCTGCGTGCTTTTGTGTGGGTACGTGTATATATGTGGGCATTTATCGATAGAATATTGTCTGTTTATCAATATAATTTTAAATGTTTAAGTAAACATAAAAGCACACACTCGCGTGCGCAAACATACACACGGTACACATACGCACACATACATATATCAATCATTCCGTTGACTTATGATGGGATATTTATTTTACATAAAATTGTATTCTTTTTTCATAATTTCTTTATAAATGCACTTAATTAAGTGATGAAAATGATTCCCATAGACTGAACATTATTTTCCTGTGTACCGTGTTCCTTTAGGACGTGAGCTCTCTAGATGGTTCTTCACAATTTGCCATCCCTTTTACCTCATAGTAAGGTTTGTATTTTGCTATCACTCATACACACTTCCGCTATTAATATGCTCTGGTAGTGTCTTTGCGCCTGAGCAGCAGTTCCTGAATAGGGATGGGCACTGAAATCGAAAAGCCAGCCATTATATATAGGTGTATGGACGTATGTATGTATGTAAGTTTATCTTTTTAAGGGAAAAATATGAACCCTGTCCCAGATCTCTCTCTCTCTCTCTCTCTCTCTCACACACACACACACACACACACACACACACACACACACAGACACATACATATACTGGAAAACCCTTTGACTCCTCTAACTAACGCCCTATCAGCCTCCTACCGATCTTTGGCAAAATGTTGAAAAATATTTTCGAAAATTTGTAAATTATAATTAAAAAAACAAAAAACAAGAATGAAAATCATTCTTGCAAAAATTCATTATTCACCGAATTTTTTTCTTGAAATTATGATGTCCTTAATATTTATATACATGTATATGTAGTCATCTGCAGACATCCCTGTTTCGCTGTAACACAGCTCATCAGTACGGTTAGAGATTCGATTGCTTCTAGCCAAGATTGAAACCCGACCGATTTGACACCAGTAGACGATTCGACCTCTAAGATATGGGCGCTTGGTAGAGGAAGGCAGATTTTAGCTTGTTATATATACAATGTAAACATACGTCAGTACCCGAGAGTATTCAAATTCATTGCTAGCCTCTTGATCAGACGAGGTTTTTATCATGCCTATAATCAAGATCAAGAGGCTATCCATAGTCAAGTGGTTAAGACAGTACCAAATCAAATGGTAGCTTCCCCTATGTAAATAGGGGTCGCAGGTTCGAATCCTGCTGGATAGCGCACATTTTCGCAATGAAAATTTATCGTGGAATAATCAGGCCGGTAGATATATATATAAATACTGTTTAATTAAAAACAGAATATCTACTTAAATACGAGTATCGGTAAAAATAATGTCCAAATAATTCATTATATATATTATTTATTATAAATTATGTTTTAGAACATGTACATAATTTCTTCTATATATGTCCTCTTCCCTACAATCATATGGTTGTTTCAGTGTTTGGATTTAAACACTTCCTCAGGGGAAATAAAGGTTTGGAATCATTCTCTGTTTATATTTGGTTCGTTGTTGTCATGGGGGTTGGTTGGGGTTATTGGTAATTAAGTGAATGTTTCATTTTGATCGTTAGACTTTTGAGGAATTTGGTGTGTAAGTGTGAAATTGTTGATTAATGGTATTATCTGTTGGAATGTATGTTTTATCTTTTTATCGGTTGGGTATATCTTTTGGTTAGGATTTCTAAGACGACGCTGTTGAGTGGTTATTTTTATGGTTGTCTATCGTTTAATTGGTTGATGTCTGCTGTTAATGGACCTAATTCATGTATTTACTTTGATCCTGTGTCTAGGTTTTCATAGACGTGATAGGGGTGGGGTGATTTTTCTTTCCAATTTAGATTTTTTCGGTATGGAATATTTTTTTATTTTATAGGGTTCTTTTTAAAAACACACACATATATATACATATATATACATATACATGTATATATACCCCTCTCCTTCTCTTTCTTCCTTCTTTTTCTCTCTTTCTTTCTTCATTCCTTTCTTTTTTTCTTTTCTCCTTTTTTTTCTTTTCCCCGCACCCTTTTTTTTTTTTTATATATTCAAGTTTGGCGTATAATTGTATTAAGTTATTTCAAGAAATCTAAATTTGTATTTTTTGGAAAGTAAATGCAAATTAGCGTTTTATCAGTTTTTTGTATAAAGTTGTATGTTTAATCTTAATTTTAAGTTTAAAAGGTCGGTTTTTTTCTTTTAATTTCTTTTATATCTTCTTTTTTCTATAAATTTACGTTTGGAATCTTATTTTTTTTTTTTTTATATATTTTATTTATTTAGATATTTTATATATATATATATATATTATTATATATATATATTATATATATATATATATATATATATATATATATATATATATATATATATATATATATATATATATATATATATATATATATATATATATATAATATCATAATATATATATATATAATAATATATATATATATATATATATATATATATATATATATATATATATATATATATATATATATATATATATATATATATATATATATATATATATATATATATATATATATATATATATATATATATATATATATATAATATATATATATATATATATATATATATATATATATATATATATATATATATATATATATATATATATATATATATATATATATATATATATATATATATATATATATATATATATATATATATATATATATATATATATATATATATATATATATATATATATATATATATATATATATATTTCTTTTGGTTGCAGTGAGAATAGAAAGTAATAAGATCGTTTTGTTGGTACGTTTACGATAAACTTAAAATTCTAATTTATCGTTATTACGTATTAATAAAACATCAAGAAACAGTAAAGAATTGTTAATTTCAAGTTCATATGTGAATTTGATGGTAGGTTCTACCTTATTGAGTTGTATGACTAGGTTTGATACGTTGGTTTCATGGGGGTAAAATAATAGGATGTCATCTATATATCTTAGGTAACTAGAATTGTTAGATATTTTATATTTGAAAGAACTGGATTCTAAGAACTAGGCAAGCAAGAACATCATTAATAGGAGACCCCATGGGTAAATCAAATGTTTATTTATAAAACGTGTTGTTAAAAAGAAATAACAATGCTTAGTGATCAATGTGCATAATGATTTTTTGGATAGGTAGGGGGAGCTTTACTTTGGATTTTTTGAGGTGGTTTCTAAGAATGTTTCTAAATTTTTAACGGGTATGTTAGTATAGATTGATTTTATATCCAAACTTGCCATAGATAAGTTAGTTATATTAATATTTCTAATTTTATGGAGTAAGTCACCCGAGTGTCTGATATGTGTAGTGCTAATGGTACCTAGGAATGGTGTAAGTATTTTAGTGATAGTTCTAGCTATTTTATGGGGAGTACTGTTAATACCAGATATAATAGGTCTAATCGGAATGTTTGGTTTATGAGTTTTGGTTAAGCCATATAATGTTGGTATAGTGGGGTGATATTCTAGCAATTTGGACCAAGACTACATATATATGGCTTACGGCCTATCACGTTGAATACACCGGTTCTCGCTCGATCACCAAAGTTGAGCCTGGTCAGTACTTAGATGGGTGACCGCTTGGCAATACCAGGTGCTGTAAGCGTATAGTGACGGATGTGGTACAGTAGATATCGGCTCGGAAAGAGAAACCGGTGAACCGAGTTCGAATTCCAGTTGAATACTCTGCATTCACTTCAGCACTGGGAAACGTATTAATCCGTCCCTTCCCTCCAGTTATGGGTTAAATAACAAGGGTAGGACTTGGAGACCTGCTCTTAAAAACAAATCCCAATGAATCTTGATACTCGAAAAGAAAAATGTATTACTAGACACAAAAACTTATATAAATAACAAAAAATTGTTGAAAGAAAAAGGTATTACAAAAAGGCAATCAATAAATAAAATTTAGTTGGCAATAAATGACCCGCCGACGTTGATTTGCCATAAAAACAAAGCAACCATCAAACATATATATATATATATATATATATATATATATATATATATATATAAGGATGCCTGTGTTTGTTAACTATCTAAATGTAGACATTTCGACTGCGTGTCTTTCACTATCCTCTGCGCCCTTGATACCTTGCAAGTTCAGCATTCACCCACGGCTTTTGTTTGTTTGTTTTATCACTCTTCTATCCCAACCACTTTCCTGTCAATACTGACCACACTCACGCCTCCCACAACTTCTATGGCTGCGACCTCAACGTGGTTCTCGGGAAGGGTGATATTTTCTTTCCGATATTTGAAACCAACCTTTGATGGAAACAGAAGAAACGGAATCTTTCGCTTTCTCTAATGGAAAGCACACTTTTATCATTTGACTGTAAATTGAACATGTGCCAAAATATTCACAAACTCATTTCCTATATAAATATACGAATAGTTATTATACAGTTTATATATATATATATATATATATATATATATATATATATATATATGTGTGTGTGTGTGTGTGTGTGTGTGTGTGTGTGTGTGTGTGTGTGTTTAATTGTGATATTTTTTTTATAATTGTGTCGCCCCAAGCAAGGCATTTTACTACCACTGTTGAGCAGGGGGTTGTATAGTAGGTAAGTTATGAGAAAGAGTGACAGGTCACAAGGTGTGTCAGGAAGAGGGTAGGAGAAGAAAGAGAATGCTGATGAGAGTGAACGAAAAAGCACTAAATTTCTTGTTTTTTTAGTGGTCTTATAGCGGGTATCTCTTCTCTTATTTCATTTGTAGAGAGGGGTAGTAGGATTCCGTAGCATGTTAACAGAATTTGGCCTTGTGGGAAGATAGCCCACTATAATTCATAAAATGATTATAAATTCAAGAAAGGCAATATTGAGTATAAAATAAGATTTATATATATACATAGCAATTGTGTTTTACAATTAAAACAATACTTGAAATAAAAGTTAGAGAGAGTTCATGGCAGATAGTAATGAGCTGAAGGAGATAAAAGAATGTTCATTGAAGATATAATGCTGAAAGGTAAAAAGCTTGGTAGTATGATTAATGTTCGTTATCAAGTTGCAGTTTCTAAGGTCAGTAGGTCAGCAAGTTGGTTTGTGGAATGTCTTAGAAAAGGTCAGTTAGTACTTTGAGAAAAACCTGACGATTGAGAACATTATAACGGCTTCCTCACGAAAGTTCGAAGTAGGCATTAATCTACTCAGTTATACTGACAAATTCTTTATACTTATATATATATATATATATATATATATATATATATATACCGAGGTAGAATCGCCGACTGACGCCAATTCGGTCGGGTTTCAATCCTGGGTTAATAGCAATCGGAGTCTAACCGTACTGATGAGCTGTGATACAGCGAAACAGATCTGTTTGCGGATGAAAATATATATATATATATATATTGTGTTGATGGGGGGAGATTTCTGGGAGAAAGTTCTGACGTACTATAGCAAATATATTTTTAAACAAATAAAACCGCATATTTTCTTTCTTAAAAAGATAAACTTTTTTCAGCCAACCATTTTTCTTTTAATCATTTCACCCCCACTCAAGGTAAGATCGTCACTAGTGTGCAAAGATTTACAGTGAGAGAAAAGACTGGATGCAAGAGTATTGAAGAAAGGCTAGAAGATAAGACTCAAAAACATAGAACATGGCAATTGACCAAAATTTAATTTTATGGAGCGTGTAGCTATTAGGGAAGCAAGTAAACGGAAGGGAATTTCACAGGGGGGAATTGCAAGAAAAGAAACTGTTGGAACAGAAGTGGCGATTACATTTAATTATTTCAACGGTAAAATTAAGAAGAATAGTTGTCGAATAGTATAATATAAATACATTTTCATATAATATAACGATAATCAAGGGAAATAGACAAATTGGGTGGAGACGTGGAAATATGATTAAAATATATAAAATGTGTGTAGCTTTCCCATCACATTTATCATTTAACTGTAAACGGAACCTATGCCAAAATATTCGCGAACTCATTTCCTATTTAAATATACGAATACTCCTCACACAGTATATATATATATATATATAAATACATATATATATATATACATGTATATATATATATATATATATATATATATATATATATATATATATACAGTACTGCGCAAAAGTATTAGGACAAGAAATATTTTATTTTTTATAAGGTATCAAAATAAAGTTTAAAATCACCCCTGTCCTAACACTTTTGCACACTATCGGTATTAGGACAGGGGGTGATTTTCCTAAAAACGTCACTGAAGTTCAAATACAGGGTGAAAAGCCAAGTAAATCGCTAATAAATATTGGTTATTTTAACTAGGTGTAAAAAATTTGTATTAAAAAGAAATTATGTTTAATTTTTCCTATTTTCTATTAAACAAGTTATTTTGAAGCTACTCATTATTCTATTATCCTTGGCTATGACTGACATTTTTCTTATTCCTCCCTCCGGAATTGATAAATCTAATGTTATTTTGCAAGACACACTTTGGGAACGAATACAAGCTGCTTGGCAGGAGATACCATTAGATACATTGAAGAAGCTTGTGATGTCAATGCCTGACAGAATGAAGGCTGTGATCAAAGCATAAGGCTATTATACTAAATATCAAATTTATTTTGTAACAAGAATTTTTTCTTGTTAAAGCATTTGTTGAGTAAATCAAATAAAATTACTTTAATTAAATTGTTTATTTTCTGTCAATATACCTCATTGTCCTAATAATTTTGCACAGTACAGTATATATATATATATATATATATACATATAAAGATTTGTACCCACAGAAAGAACTAATTACATTGAACAAAATGGATGTCATTAAAATAACTTAACGTGAGGAATCTTTCGGCCAACACTTTTCAAAGGCTTACGTTGGCTTTATTATAAATTGTAAATACAGGACAAAGGAGAACACCAAAAACTTTACTTACAAAATTGGGGGGGAAGATGGAGCTCGTCAAAAAGTAAATTTTAATCAAATAATTAAAATGTAAGGGGGGTGTAAACACACAACTGTGATAAAATGGAAATAATGTAGCATTTGTGCGGATATGTTATACAGAGGTAATTATATGTAATAATTTCTAATTCTTCTTCTTGGCACAGTCTACATATTTGTCCACCATTGTAAGGCTTGGCAGTTTTTACAATGCTTCACCTGATGGGTGGATCTTTTTCACATTTCGATTTCAATTTCCAGACGTGGTTAGCCAATTTTGTATTGTTTTTTAAATTTTCTATTTTAAATGTAGATCTGTGGTTGAACCACGTGATCTTAAAGGTGTCTTTGGTTGAGCCCAAATATATTATGACATAACCATATAAAGACGAACTGCTAAATGAAAGATCAGAAATTATGACAAAATGCATCCACATTAAGAAATACCTCTTATGTTCATACAACCATGGATGAAAACGTCACACATAATTCGTTTGAATTTAAACAATGCGCGTTCATAAATTCTCTGGCACGTGAACGTTCAAACAAAACACGGTTACAAGAGCGTTCTTAAAAAGAAAAAAGGTAAACGGCAAAATCAGTTATTAAAAATCGCCTGAAGACACCACTCATGGTAGCGAAATAACTCGTTTAACCCTCTAGGGCCATTCGTATCATATTTGATACAGTATTTCCCTATAAGGAAACATTTGGTATTTCCCTATAAGGAAACATTTGGTATTCATTGACTGAGCAGTCAGTACTGATTTCATTTGAAATTTATAAAATATTTCTCTTAAAAAATTTTTCAGGAAAATATTTCTTTCAAGGCTTGTTTTCATACTGTATCAAATATGATACGAATGGCCCTAGAGGGTTAAAAATGAAAAATATTTAGAAGTTCTACAATATAATTGTATAGAACACTTTTTAATACAAGTGTGTACTGGTCTAACCCTATTAGGACTCAAAACTATATATATATATATATATATATAATCCTTTTTATATAATCCTTTTTTATAATAAAATCCTTTTCTGTTGCTGAGGTGATGTGTTATCCCCCGTGGGGATTTTCATATCGAAATGGTAATTTCACCCCGAGCAAGGCGGAAATCCCACTGATGTGCGGGGGGCTACATAACTGTAAAAAGATTAATTAGAAAAGAGTGAGGAGTACAGACCAGTTAGAAAAGAGCAATAGAAAGATGAGAATGCAGGTGTGATGACAGAGGAAAAGGGAAGGATATACGGGGTGGGGAGAGAGCTAGATCCAGTCGTTAATAGATGAGTATTGACATTGCATTTAAATTCTTGAAGGTTGTAGCCATCAGGAAAGAAAGAATATGGGAGAGAGTTCCACAGGCGGGAAGTGCGAGAGAAGAAGCTGCAGGAGTAGAATTGTCGTCTGCATTTGGCTAACCTAACTGTGAATGGGTGGGACCCAGTTGCCACTTTGGTTGCACGAGTAAACACCTGTTGTGGAGGCACCAGTGACTTAAGTTCGTCCGAGCAGAAGCCATGAAAGTATTTATAGAACAGACAAAGGGACGCCACATTTCGTCGGTGGGGAAGTGGCTGCAGTCGAGCCGCCAAGTCAGTACCTATCATATTACAGACTCTCCTTTGGAGCCTGTCGAGAACACTGAGGTGAACGGCAGGGGCGCCTGACCATAAATGGCAGCAGTACTCCATGCACGGACGTATATGTTGACTTGTATATATGCAGGATAGATTCAGGCGGAAAAAACATCCGGGATCAACATAATGACCCAACCTTCTTAGCAGTGGATTTAGCTATGGATTCGATATAGTGGTTCCATTTGAGGTCTAAAGAGAGGGTAAGGCCGAGGAGGCGCAGTGTATTGCTCTCAGGGAGAATCTCTTGGTCCATGCTTATGGGAAGCAGGAGAGGTTGCCTGTAATGGTTGACAGACAACAGCTTGGTCTTAGACGCATTGAAGTTGGCAAGCTATTTCTTGCCCCAATTCACCACAGAGTGTAGATCATGTTCAAGGTCAGTAGCGAGATTATGTATATCCGCCGCGACAGGTTTCTTACTGTTGCGGGAGTATATTGTGGTGTCATCTGCGTAGATGCCTACATGACCCTGATCTCATCTGGGAGGTCGTTGATGAAAATAAGGAAGAGCGTCGGGCCCAGGATAGAGCCCTGTGGGACACCAGCATTCGTGTTGTAGGATGAAGAGGCATGCCCATTCAAAACGTCCTTCATTTTGCGGTTATTTAAAAAGATTGGATTAGGTCAAGCAGGCGACCGATAATACCGTAACCAGCGTAGCTTGCATAGATGGCCAGAGTGCCAAACCCTGCCAAAAGCCTTGGAGATGTCCAGAGCAACTGCGCGAGCCTCGTCAGACTCATCAAGAGTCTGGAGCATGTACTCCGTTACAGTTGTTAGCAAGTCGGCCGTGGACCTGGCAAAGCGGAAGCCATATTGCCTGTCAGAGAAGAGTTTTTGGGCAGTAAGATGTTGAACTATTTCAGCATTGATTATGGCCTCGAACACTTTCCCGAATATCGGTAGAAGACTGATAGGGCGATAGTTGGATGGGTCCGAGGATTCACCACAATTCTTAAATACAGGAACGACTGAAGAGAACTTCCAGCATGCAGGAAAACAGGAAGCAGAAAGGCAGTAGTTAAACAGTTTAGAGAGGACAGGGGGAGAGTTCAGGAGCACACCTCTTAAAGACTATCACCGGGATTCTATCGTCACCGCTCGCCTTATGGGGGTCAAGTTTTAAAATTACGCGGGATACTACTGTCGGGGTAATATATACGTCGTCCAGTTTGGCCTCAGTTCTTATAGGGAAGTCGGGAGGGTAAGCTCCAGATGAGTCAAACGTGGAGTTGGATGAGAATCTACGGGCAAAGCACTCAGTTTTGTCCGCAGATGACGTGAGAACCTCAAATTCATGGATTAAAGGAGGTATTGAGGATTTGCTGTTGTTCAGCACTCGTTTGCAAATCCTTCAATAGTCCTTGGAGCCAAACTTGCGGTCAGCTATGCGCTGTCGTATCCTCTCAGCAAACAACCGTTTGGCATCATTTAAGGTTCTCTTGCACTCATTGCAAGCAGACGTAAATAGGCGCCTATTTTGGTCAGATGACTGTCTCCGGAATAGACGGAAGTAATGGTTCCTGTTGGCAATGGCGGCCGAGCAGGCAGAAGAGAACCACGGAGAGGAATGAGGTTTTAGTCAATACTTCCTGATGGGTATGAAGGCATGAATGCCAGTTTTCACCCATAACGAGACCTCGGAGGAACAGTCATCAACTGGTAGATCGAACACTTTTCCCCAGGGGACGTCGCAGAGGAAATCGCGAAAGGCATCCCAGTCAGCTTTTTTGTAGAGGTAGGAGGTCCTATAGGTAGGAGGCTCCTGGGGGGAGTGAGAGTGGAAAGAAATACTGAGAGAGACAACAGCATGGTCGGAGTTGCCGAGAGGGCAAAAGCTGCGATATTTGATCCAGAATTCTTACCTCTCACAATAAATGGTTTCCTTCTCAATCAGACTCTTTGCTTTGAGCGTCCATTGGGACTTAAGTTAACTCCAGATCTAAAGTTGAACTTATATATACGATACATTGTTAAAATGACTGAAAAAATGTTCAACTCCAGGAAGTTCCTGAATCCACCGACCATACTTTATCTTGAAGATTGTCTGCTCTTTTTTGCATATCTTACATACCTTGAGGTAATTCAAAAGCGTTTTTTAATTATTTTTGCTGACGTTCGTTCTATACAATCTATTCATTCAAGTTAGAGGTTATTCAAAGAGGTTGTTGTATAAGCAGTAAGATTGAGAAATAAGAATCATTGGTAAGCCGTAGAAAACGATCAATCAACCAATTTATTGTGAATGTGGATAGAGATTTTTCATAACTCACGGGATCTAAGTATTTTGTTTTCGACCTTAATTTAAACTGCTTATGTGTATCTGGGTGTGTTGCAGTGGATATAAACTTGGATCGACAAATTGGGGAGCCGAGTTCAAATTCCAGTTGAATTCTTTGCAATCACTTACGCACAAATACCCTTGGGAAAGGTATTAATCCGTCTCTTCTCCTTCCAGTTACGTGTTAAATAATAGGACAGATTGAGTTCTATAGCCTTGGTTGGCAACCAGCCTACCGCAGAAAGCAATGGCCATCTACTGCGGGATAATCTTCTTCCCAGTCAGTCATGTCTCTTTCGAGACATGATCGCCCAAAGCATGTATCACGTATGGTACTTAACTGACTGATTATGTGTATCTGCACTTTGCGTTTTCTGGAACTCTTGCAATGATTGCGGGAGGCTCTGAATTCAGCAATTTGCCTTCTTGTAAGCAACAGATTATTATTTATCTATCAACGCCTTTTTCATAGACACAACGTCTCAAGCCAATCACCACTCTAACGCTATTTCGATAGAAAAGATTCCTGACAATGTACATATCTTAGTTCCACCAGTTCAGAACTTTAAATTTGTCAGCTAACTCCCTCCATGCCATGAACGCAAGGACGGACCATTCCAATTACTTTTTGTGTGTCATTGGAAAGAAATAATTTCTAGTCAGATAGCTTCTTTCCAAGAGAGGTTACTTTGGGGAACAGACTCCAAAGGAGATGCTTCCCATAACACTTCAAACTTAGCATATTCAATTCTAAGACCAACTGTTAAGTCTCCTGCATATCTTCATAATCTGCATTCATTATCTCCTTCTTTTACGTACATTCATGAACATTCTACATTGAGTGGCTCTTGAGCATTGTCTTGTGTGAACAATAGCGTGAAAAAAACTTTCAATATAAACCACATGTGTTGTAATAGATAACGGCTCGGAATGAGAAATCAGAGAGAAGATTTCGAATTCCAGTCGGATTTATTTACAATCACTTACGCGCAACTAAGGAAAGTTATGAATCAGTTTTTACTTCACCAAGCCATAGTTTAAATAACTGAACAGATTGGAACTTTTAACCTTAGTTGGCAAATTGAAACCTACTTTTAAAAAAAATCTTCTGCCTAGTCAATCATGACTCGAAAGAGACATGATCGCCTAAGCGTTTATCAAGCATAGTACTTAAATTACTGTTAAACCACAGCTTGGCTCTTTAGGTGAAGAAGAAATACAAATGATGCGTCTGAGCAGGTGTAGGTAACAGAGGTTAGCATTGTAGCCTATCAAACAGGCAAACTTAGTAACGACTAGCCAGTTATTATCATCTTAGTTTCATTTTTTTTTTCAATTGGAGTAGATAGATCTATCTATCGCCCGGTTCACACTCCACCCACGTCTATTGAACAGGTTAAGAGGCTTGTCCCTTGTTTCCTGTTTAGGATGTGGTTTCCGGCTTTCTCCTTTCCGATCTTTTCATTATTATGTAGCCCCCTGCACATCAGTGGCATTACCGCCTTGCTCGGGGTGATATGATTAAAAAAAAAAAATATATATATATATATATATATATTATGTAGTGCCCGCAAAGCCCCCCCCTACTCTCGAAGGCATATGTACATTCCCGTTTGAAGTTTGCAATTGAGCAGCTGAATTATTCAAAGGAGGCTTTGGAGAAAGTGCTTTGGTCAGATAACTCTAAAATTGATCTTTTTGCCGTGTTTGGAGGGGAAGAAAAGCTGACTGGGACCCAAGAACACCATCTCAGCCATTTAGCATGTTGGTGGAGGCACTATTTTTTTTTCTCTGCTCAAGAGACAGGACGACTACACCGAGTTGAGGGAAAGATGGATAAAGCTAAGTACAGGGAAATCTTGAGTGAAGGATTAACGTTGCTTAACTTCGTGATCGTACAGGAACCAGTATGTCAACACTAAAGCCTCCGTAATGTAAGACAGAAAGATATATATATATATATATATATATATATATATATATATATATATATATATGTGTGTGTGTGTGTGTGTGTGTGTGTGTGTGTGGAGAGAGAGGGAGAGAGATAGAGTGGGAAAGAGACAGACAGATAGACAGACATTAAATGTCAAATGCGAGAAAATGAGTGAGAGGGAGAAAGATGGATAAAGAGACTGTTGTCATTATTCAAATAGAAAGAAAGATACACAAACCGATAGACAGATTAATAAAAGCCTATTTCTTTTCATTGTTTGCGAATGATAATACAGATTGTTTATTCTTTCCTCTTCAGTAAATCCTGTTTAATCTGAGTTGTTAAAAGCTATCTTCGATGTAGACACGATTTTGTCTGTTTTAAAAACTTTTCAGCAATCCATTTTTCATTGTCAGTGACTGTCTTGTCTAAATGTTTTTCTTGATAAAAAAAGGAAAAGAAAAGACAAAGACTAAGGTGTTTTAAATGTTGACCAATATTTATTTTCCTACATTTATATGGAATCCATTTTCATAACATTTGAGTTGTTGATCCTAAGACTTCGCTGGCGTTATGCACATGTTGGCACTGATAACTGATCACACACGCACACATTATATATATATATATATATATATATATATATATATATAAAACTGTAAATTTATCTTTGAACACGTCTCGAAAAACCCACTGAGTATAAACGTGGAGAGGAAAAAATTTAATCAAAATAAGAAACGAAGTAAGCCAACTGACGATCCATTTGGTGAAACCTTGGTAGGTCCGTTGGCTCTAGATTAGATACTTATATATATATATATATATATATATATATATATATATATATATATATATAGTCATCAACAGACAGATCTGTTTTGCTGTATCACAGCTCATCAGTACGGTTAGACTCCGATTGTTTTTAACCCAGGATTGAAATCCGACCGAATTGGCATAAGTCGGGGATTCTACCGCTGGGCTATGGGCGCTCGGTAGAACAGGGCAGACCTTTTAGCGTGTATATTATCATTATACACGCCCTATAGCCAGAGTTCCTCTAATTCATTATTGAATGAGCGATGCATCTCCAGTAGATGCAGATGACACCACCTTATACTCACGTCTCAAAAGTAAATCTCCCAAGGCTGACAAAGTAACCATGGATGTTGCTCTTCAAAAGAACCTCCAATCTTTGATAAATTGGGGTAGGAAATAGCTCGTAAGTTTTAATGCCTCCAAATGAAAGCTGTTCTTTAACCACCCTAAAGAAACTTTCCTACCTAACATTAGTATGGGTGACTCTAGTCTCCCAGAGAGTAACACACTTGGCCACGCTCTTTCACACCGATCTCAAATGGAACGACTACATCGAATCTATAGCTATATCTGCTGCTAGGCTGGTTGGGTCACTGTACCAGGCGAGGATAAATTTTCTCGTCAGATTCCATTTTGCACATTTATAAATCTACTATTCGTCCGTGCATTGAATACTGTTGCTATATCTGATCAACTGCCCTTGCTATTCATGTTGAGGCTCTCAACAAAATCCAAAGGAGGATCTGCTATATAATCGAACCTGACATAGCATCCCACCTTCAGTCATTTTCTCACCGACGTGATGTGCCTTCCCTCTGTCTTTTTGTTGCTACTGCTCGATGGATATTTCCCTGCTACCTCGACCAGATGTATTTACGCGTGCTACTAGATTAACGTGTAATTCTTATCGTCAAAATATTTAAATGTAACCGCATCTTCTACTCTAACAGTTTATTTTCGCACCCTTTCCGTTCATGTAACTTCCTTCAGTTTGCTTGCTTCCCTGATAGCTGTAACTCCAAAAATTAAATACAACGTCAATTGCTATCTTCTATCACCTTGATTCCCATCGTTACCTTATTCATTCTTCGACATCCTCTATACACTGTCTTTTTTCTCACTGTACCCCACTACACACCAGTGGCGGCCCTGCCTTGCTTGGGATGAAACTATTATATATATATATATATATATATATATATATATATATATATTGTAACTAAGTTGTTGAACTAGTAGGTTTATTTACCTTTTTGTTCATGCATTTACTTTTATAAAGAGTGCTCGATACAAATGTAGAGCGTTATACTGTAATGGTTGTTACAATGTTTTTAAATTCATAGTATCACTACATACTAAACAAGAAAAAGCACACACCCCAATACAAAATAACATACATTAAATTAAGGAGAAACCAACCTCAAAACAAAACAACACCTACCAACCCCTAAACCAAAGGCGTCATTAGCACCAGCCCTTTCAAGATTAATAGCTTAACCTATCATGAACTCTGCCAAAAACAAACACTTAACCCCAACACCAGTAAAAAGGTCAACGGAACTCAAAATACAGACCAACTCCTCTTACACCCGAAAATAACAAATTCAACACAAATAAACGGTCTTTTCAACTGGATAATTCTTATTTCTAAAAAAATCACCTGAGGATGAAGCCAAAACATAATGGGCTGGCTTCGAAACATGAGAAATTTTTTGTGTAGTGATACTATGAATTTAAAAACATTGTAACAACCATTACAGTATATATATATATATATATATATATATAAAGAAAGTAACCTAAAGTGCCAACGAACCTACCAAGTTTTCATCTAACCGGATCTTCAGGGAAGGTTGGCTCCCTACCCTGAAGATCCGGTTAGGTGAAACCTTCGTAAGTTCGTTGGCTCTTTAGGTTACTTTCTTTGTTTGCTCTGCTTGTGTATTGAGCACTGTTTGTTTTAGGTTACTCGTCTCGGGAATTTTTCTTTGGGCTACGTACTTTGACTGAAGTTCAAGTACTTAGCTCTTTCTTTTTTTATTACCATTTTTTCCTTCCGCGTTTGTACTCGGAGGTCTTTCGAAACGAGTATAGCGATAAGCTTCAATTTATATATATATATATATATATATATATATATATATATATATATATATATATATATATATAAATCGACTGCTAAAAAGTTTGGGTCACTGTGTCAGGCCAGGAAGTTTTTACCATTTGAGTTCATCTTTCACATATACAAATCAACCATCCGACTGTGCATTGAATCCTGTTGTCTGATCAGGTCGGGTGCTTCTTCCATACATCTCAGGGTTCTCGACAGGCTCCAAAGGAGAATCTGTAACGTAATCGGTCCCGACCTGGCAACTCGACTCCAGCTAATTTCTCACCGGCGAAATGTGGCTTCTCTCTGTCGCTTCTACAAATATTTTCATGGCTTCTGCACCGACGAGCTTAGCTCACCGATACCCACTCGACAAGAATTTTCTCGAGCAACCAGACTGGCAACAATGTCTCACCATTATACAGTTAAATCAACTAAATGCCGCCGTCATTTCTACCTCAGAATCGTCCTTTCTTGCACTCCCCGCCTTTGGAACTCCCTTCCGTATACTTGCTTCCCTGACGGCTACATTCTCCAAGAATTCAAATGCAATGCCGATTCCCATCTCTTGTTCACTTGACTCTAGTCCTTCTCTCGTCCTTTCCCCATCATCTCATGTCTCTTGTTTTTTTTTTCTCTCTGCTCAAGGGACAGGACGACTATACTTTCTTTTCCTTTCTCACTCTACTCTCGCAACTGTCTTCACACTGGTATTCACATCTTTGTCTTGCTCTTTCTCCGACACCTCGTAACTGGTTCGTCTTTCTCTTCGTTTTCCTTCTGCTTAAACTCTCACTCTTCTGTCATGTAGCCCCCTACGCACCAGTGGTGGTACCGCCTTGCTTGGGGTGAAACGATTAATATGTATAATGGTTACTAATGGAAGTACATTTCACAAATATTTACTTTAGAAAAGTGCTTAATTCAAAAGTAGAGCATAAATATATGGTGATATTAAATGGGGAATATTAACTAAAGCTAGAAGATATAAATCGTTAATGAAATACGTATGTTTCCTTTGCTTTCAAGAACAAAATTCCATATAATAAAATTTCCCAAAACTGACTTAACGAACCAGTAATGAAATCACTAATTTTGTCACCATAGAATCTTCCATAATATATCCTTAAATATATCTGAAATTATCTCAATTTTATCTCAATATTTGCACTATTTGCTCTATTTATAATTTAAAAAAATAGCTTATTGAACTAGCAATGTTTTAATTACTATTATACTTTTATCTGTATTTATGAACAAATCTCTTTAAGAATTTATCTTTATTTATATTTAAATTTTAATAATGATTTTTATTGTTTTACCTTATTCTTATCTTTTTTGTTGGTTTTGATTTATTTTTTCTATTTATTTTAGTTTAGATTATCTTTTCCAACGTTTCGATTTTCCTTTGCTAGTCTTTCACCTTTCTTTCTCTTCTTTCTTGTCTCTTATCGATTCTTTTTCATTTTTTTCCTTTTTTTTTCTCCATTTTTTTTTTTTACTTTCTTCCGGTTTAAACCTTTTGTCATGTCTGGCTTTCAGTGGCATATCTTTGAAACACTACTGTCTATGAGTTGTACACACACCATTCTTTAAATGTTATAACTTCCCACCCCACTTAATTCATCGCATTGGATGACCTCTTTATACTTATGTTTTAAATCTCTTTATCTATATGCATTCCCAAATAAATTAACCACATTTTAACAAGGAAACTTTATCGCTAATGAGTTGCAGTATGCTCTTATTTTAATATCTATCTATCTATCTATCTATCTATCTATCTATCTATCTATCTATCTATCTATCTATCTATCTATCTAAAATATCCGTAGACATCAGTCGGATATTCACCCATCAGACCATAGAGAAAGGCCAATTTCATAGCGTGTAATATATATTTACGATATGTAAACAACGCCAACAGCCAGAGTGTTCTATCCGATAGCCACTTCGAACAGGTGTTCTACACGGTAACCAGAGAACATAGTATAAAGCCGTAAATAGCTGCTGTTTTATGAAATCACACACACACACACACACACACACACACACACACACACACACATATATATATATATATATATATATATATATAAGTCATAGTCATCTGCAGACAGATCAGTACGGTTAGACTCCGATTGCTTTTTAACCCAGGATTAAAACCCGACCGAATTGGCGTCAGTCAGCGATTCTACCTCTGATCTATGGGCGATATGTAGAAGGAGGCAGACTTTTTAGCGTGTATATTATCATTATGCACACCCAATAGCTGAGAGTGTTCTAATTCATTGCTGAATATATATATATATATATATATATATATATATATAGTAAATATCTTCTGTTTTAGGAAATTATATATATATATATATATAGTGTTGAATTGTGGTAATGACATTGCCAAGATTGTTGTTTTTCAAGTGGTTTATTGATAAAAATATATTTTGGCTATATTTTATTGATAAAAATATATTTTGTTGTAAAGTGGGCGATATCGAGATATCGATAAATCGTTGATAGGGTTTAAGTATAGTGATTGAATAATTCTTTACCACAAATTTTGCAATTTTTAGATAAGTAAAAATAATTTCTTTTTTCAGAATAAATTTGATCTATGGCTTCAACTGAAGAAAAAGTAAACATGAGGACATCTGAAAACAATTGAATACGCAAACAAACCTAGTTCATTAGAACATTTGAAAGCTAAACTAACTAATGTGATTTCAAGACCCACAGATCTCACCTGTGGTTTATACTGCAACTATGCTAAGCGGGTCTTAGTTACAGTTTCTGAGAGAGCTCGAATAACAGTCTGAACAAGGCCAGGGCGCTCAAAGCTTCGGTCACGGTGACTTGTGACTTCGAACTAGCTATATATATATATATATATATATATATATATATATATATATGTGTGTGTGTGTGTGTGTGTGTGTGTGTGTGTGTGTGTGTGTCTGTGTTTTGTATGTGTGTGTGTATGTTATGTATGAATTGAAAATAGGCATTAAATAAAACGAAATGGTTCAATTAGGAACAAATAAAAAACGTTTATAAATTCGACATGTTTCGAAGCTTCGATAATGTGTGTTCTTTATTTAATCACGGAACAACAAATCGGGGAGCCGAGTTCGAATTCCACTTGAATTCCTTGCATTCACTTACGCATAAATACCTTTGCGAAAGATATTAAACTGTCTTTTCCCTCCAGTTATGGGTTAAATAACAGAACAGATTGGGTTCTTTAGCCTTGGTTGGCAACCAGTCTACCGCAGAAAGCAACAGCAACCTACTGCGGGATAATCTTCTGCCCAGTCAGTCATGTCTCTTTCGGGACATGATCGCCTAAAGCGTGTATCACGTATGGCACTTAACTGACTGACAAAGTTCGAAAGTGCATGAAATCTGGGGTTCTAAGCGTGTCTTTAATTAAGATAGAGTAAGTTGTAATTGGCCGTAATCAGTTACAGATAATTAGTTAGATTTCTGTAGTGATAATTCCACGACAGACTCATGAAAGAAAATAACAGTAATTGCAATTACGCTAGAACATTATAACTTTATACTACTACTAATTCTGGCACTACTACTACTACTACTAACTGTTATTATTATTATTATTATTATTATTATTATAAGACCTAATCTGAACTTTCTTAAAATATAAAAACAATACATATTGAAAATCACTTAACAAATATGTTAAAAATGTACATACACCCTTGTGCAAATTAAATGAAACAAAACGAATAAAGTTTTCTTAGGATCTTTCACACTTTCCTTGATCCCTTATACGTCGTCTGTTCCCATTGTTTTGCGCTTCCGGTTGCATTTTCTTTTACGTTTCAGACTGATGGATCTCGTTCGTTTCTTTGCCTTGATAACAGTTGAAAGGCTGACACTAACAATATCCGCGATCTCTCTGTAAGGCTTGGCAGCGTGTTCGTGCAACGTTACAATTTTCGTACGCTTCCTTGGAGTAACGTTCATCGCAGAAAATGGCTGTGGGACAACTAATCAACAGTCGAGATAATAGTGTCTGGGCGTGAGATGCAATATTTTTCAAGGCTAAACAAATTTTATCATACACCCGAAAATGCATTCATTTTACTGCACACCACTGAAAATTACCTAATCTGAGGAAGAAATAAAATCGATTACACCCTGTAATTTCAGTGGGTATAAAACTAACAGAATGCAGAAAGAAAGAAAACCAAAGTAGTTATTTCAAGTAATTTGAACGAGTCTTTTTTTTACAATAATGTTCACCCTGTGAAAGGTTCAAGAGCTATGAAACTCAAGGCTTCCAATTGTGTTTTTCTTAGTCACTTGTTTCTGCTTTGTCACACAATGGCTGCCAATATGATAACCCTATCTGGACTATAGCACACACCTGCAAAAATGTATTTTTCTCTGTATTATTCTCTTCTATTCTCAGCTAGTTTTTCAGATTTTAAAAGTTTTGCAATATATATTTTTCACTCCACTCATATTGCGACAGTAATCTCCACAATTAATAATGCCATTAGTAATAATTTCTTTCGCTCCGTCGTACTAAAATTGTATTATATTTTTCCACATGCAATTGTATTATCATATTTTCCACATACCGAAATAGTGTTACAAAGGTATGTAGTTTGTCTAAACACACCACTGATGCAGCGATATAGCAGTGAGAGGCTTGTGACGTTTCATCTGTGAGAAAGGAGTTGTTGGGTGGAAAATAACTTGTAACCTACAATGATACAGAGACGCTTCTGCACTCTGTCGAGACTGGGAAGACTGGGAAGTCCCTGCCCATATATAGGAGCATTGCTCTGTTTTCAGCCTGATCTGGTTCTTGTAGAGGCAGACGATAGAAGGAGGAGACAACTACCTACTGGAGTGGTTTTTTTAAAATCATTTCACCCCAAGCAAGGCATTCCATTGCCACTATTGCGCATGGGGCTACATAGGGCAAGGTAAAGAGAGAGAAAGTGGTTAAATATAGGAAATGTCAAAAGGAGGGTGATAGATGGGTAAGGATACGGAGGCTGGGTAAATGGGAAGAGTGTTTGAAAGAATGGAGGCGAGTTAGTGTGTTAGGAGGTTCTATTGACCTTACATTTAAACTCCTGGAGATTGTAGCCGTCGGGGAAGCAATCATGTGGAAGGGAATTCCACAGTCAGGAAGCGCGAGAAAGGAAACTGTTGGAGTAGAAATTGCATTGCATTTTATTGGTTTCACTGTACAAGGGTGGGATCTAGTTGCTAATCTAGTATCTCGTGCAAATTCGTACCTAGGGGGCACCAGTGATCTAAGTTCATCGGAGCAGAAGCCATGAAAGTATTTATAGAAGAGACACAGGGAAGCCACGTCGCGCCGATCTGCCAAGTCGGTATCGATTACATTACAGACTCTCCGTTGTACTTTGTCGAGAAGCCCGAGGAGAATAGCAGGGGCACCCGACCAGATGTGGCAGCAGTATTCAATGCACGGGCGTATGGTAGACTTATATATGTGCAGCATAGATTCAGACGGAAAAGACTTCCGGGCCCTGCACAGAGAACCGACTTTCTTAGCAACGGATTTAGCAATGGATTCGATATAGTCATTCCACTTGAGGTCCGCTGAGAGAGTAAGACCAAGGAGGCGTAGTGTTTTATGCTCTGGGAGACGAGCCTGATCGATGCTAATGGGAGGTAGGTGCGATTGTCTATGATGGTTAATTGATAGCAGCTTCGTTTTAGAAGCATTAAAATTTACCAGCCATTTCTGACCCCAGTCCACTACGGATTGGAGGTCCTTATCAAGCTCAGCTGCAAGGTTAGCTTTGTCGCCCACACCAGATTTTCGATCGAGGCGAGAGTAAACTGTGGTGTCATCGGCGTACATAGCTACTTGGGATCTTATGGTACCAGAGAGATCATTAATGTAGATCAGAAAGAGCGTAGAACCTAGGATAGAGCCTTGAGGGCCACCCGCGTTCGTGTGATAGTTCTGGGAGGCATGTCCGTTTAATACCACCTTCAATGTGCGGTTAGAGAGGAAAGACTGGATTAGCTCAAACAAATGTCCAGTTATACCATAGCTCCGCAGTTTGCATAGAAGGCCAGTATGCCAAACTCTGTCGAACGCTTTAGAGATATCCAAGGCAACGGTTCGGGCTTCGCGATTCTTGTCGAGTGCCTGGTATATATACTCGGTGATGGTCGTTAGCATATCAGCAGTAGACCTGGTGAAGCGGAAACCATACTGGTACAGAGAATGGAGCATTTTTTACTGTTACATCGTATGTGCGAGTTCCGCTTGAGGTATGATATTAGTTTAAGTCTCAATAGACGCTCTGCACTGGAAAACTTTTAGAGGAGAGACACTGTAAAAAATTGATCATCTAGACCGTTAACAAAAATAAGACGACTGTCAATACACACAGAGAGAACAAGTTAATCGTTCAGACATCTTGATCAAATACCATGAAAACTGAATGTACTTTCTTATTGACATTGTCGTCTGTGAAGATTGTGGTGCACATTTGAAGATCTTCAAATAAACTATCAAAATACAAGGAACTTCAAGTAGAAATAAAAAAAAATGTGGCTCTATATTATATGAGTTTCTTTCAAGTACTGCCTTTTTCAGCTCGAACTACAGATTTTCAATCGGGCATAGAGCAAGACTTTGACTAGGCCATTACAAAACTTGGAATATCTTTTTACGAACTGATTTTGCAGATTTTCAATCATGCTTAAAGAAAGACTTTGACTAGACCATTGTAAGATTTGAAATATCTTTTTACGAACCGATTTTACAAATTTTCAATTGCACTTAGAGCAAGACTTTGACTAAACCATTGCAAGACTTGAAATATTCTTTCCGAACCCATTGTTTCGTGTATTTGATTTGATGCTCCAGATAATTGTCGTCCTGTTGGAAGATACAACCAAAACTAAAACCCAACTTTTGAACCGAGGGCAAGACACTTTCCTTCGAAATTGTTTGATATCTTGCAGATTCCATTGTGTCATTAATGCATACTATTTTACTGAACCTTATTTCCTAATTAATATATAATTTAATTAAAATCTGTCGATTATCTGCAAAAAAGAGACAATTTTAAAATATTTTCTTAGGTGTTTACTTACATTTGCGCAGCAATGTAGAATTGATTTTCGATTATTTTAGTTCTTTTAAGATATTTAAAATATCTATCAAAATACAAGGAAATTGAAGTGGAAATATAAAAAATGTGGCATATGAGGACATCCATAATTCCTGTTCTATTTGAAGCCCTCGGTTTGATTAGAAAAGATTCCGATAGACTTATTGAGGGATTTCTGGTGGCCCACGCTTTAAAGAATTACAAAATAATTTCTCATAGTACAATTGACATATTAAAAAGAGCTTTATCTAGGTAAATCTTTCTGTGATCTTAGTTATTCTTAAAACATTTTTTTGCTTTCAAAAGAGTGTTAATATCAGTGGAAATTGTCACGAAGACATTTCTAAACTCAGGTCCCTGTTTGGGACCCGAGAGAAAATATGTATACACAAGAAATCCAAGGAAATAATTAATAATTGCAAGAGAAATCGAAGACCGTTAACCTCCGCGAAGGCACTGCAGACATCATATTAGCGATTAGCAAGAGATGATTATTAAAATGAGAATAACTGCAATGAACTTAACTGATTCTTTTTTGCTTTTGGATAATGAATATTAAATTTATGTTATAAATAATAATATTTTGGAGAAAAACATAATGCGTTCAGAAAATGTAATAACGTAAAGCAATGTAGAGAACAGATTGGGTTCTATAGCCTTGGTTGGCAACCAGTCTACCGTAGAAGATCTTCTGTCCAGTCAGTCATATCTCTTTCGAGACATAATCTGCGAAACGTGTATGGTTTAACTGACTGACTGAACAAGAGTAGATGTCGAATGGGAGTTTGGGAGAGATAACAAGAGGAAAGGTGTTAAGAGAAACAGAGGATAGGGGTAAATGGAGGTCCATGATCACCTACGTCCTGAAAGAACACAGTACATGAATAAGATACAGAAGAAAGATTTCTCAGGAAGTTGAATATCTTGCACATTTTCATGTCTATCTTTCGGCAAGATGGAGCAGTTTCCGACCGATAGTCTACGCGATTGTAATAAAAACATGGCGAGCAGTACTTTATAAAGTGCTCTTCAGACTTCGATGACAGTCCTTTTTAAATAGTGTCTCGATAGAAGCGATGATTTATGGCCAAACTTAAAACACACCTCGTTATGAGAGCATTGTCACGTATGCATTACACAGAACGGAAGTTTAAAATGAATGTGTCGCACCCGGTGTGTTCCGGTATTCCGTAAAGCTTTTCCGACCGTCAATTGTAACTACGAGAATATGAATGTTTTTCGTGGTATGTTATTGGAGAAGTAATCCATTCAATGAAAATTAAATCGCATCAAACGAATACAGACGATGCATAGAGAATTGAATGAAAGGGATTTTTGGAACAAAAGAATGGCGAATATGGGATCAAGCCAGGACAAAAAGGAAAATGGTTGATTGCGTGAGTTAGATTTGAAAGGCATTAAGAGAAAAGCAAACGAAGTTAATCAAGTGATGCTCTCAAGAGAATAATACAAGGAGGTCTCTAAATAATTGGAGAGGTTATAATTTTTTTTAATATGCAATAAACAATCTTAACATAAGATATTCAGGTAAACCGATAAAATGTAACCGCAATTTCTACTCCAATAGCTTCTTTTCTCGCACTTTCCGACTGTGGAATTCCCTTCCACATACTTGCTTCCCCGACAGCTACAACCTCCAGGAGTTTAAATCTAAGGTCAATAGACACCTCTCAACACACTAACCCGCATCCATTTTCTCAGACACTCTTCCCATCTACCCAAACCTCAGACTCGATACCCTTACCAGTCTATCACCCTCCTTCTGACATTTCCTATATCTAACCACTCTTTCTCTTTACCTTCCCCTATATAACCCCTTGCGCAATAGTGGAATGCCTTGTTTGGGGTGAAATGATTAAAAAAAATACAGTTGCTCCAGCATAAACCTGCCTCTCTTCCTGTGCCATGCTCTACCATTATAACAGCCAGATAAGACCAAAAATGAAGTATTGTGATTACGAAATAACAATAACATTCTTTTCTTCACTGTTTGCACATTTGCGAGTCTGTGTGAAAATCTATTTCTGACCAATAGGACAAAAAGACTGCCTCCGTAATGAGCAAAAGGTCAAGGCAAATTTTGCGAGCCTGTGTGAAAATATTAATTAACCAATAAAAAGAGAGAGATTTGCAGAAAACAACAAATTGAACTTTCAGTGATTCGTGTCAGGTTTCTTTTTGCCCCTAAATTGAGCCGGCCACGTGATCGACTTGGCTACATATTTCACGTTTTGCGGTCAGAGAGGCGAGTGGGGCAGAGATCAGAGAATACGCAATATATCAAGAAAATAGTCAGGCCACCCCAAGCAACTCACATTCGCGCTCACTTTTTCTCTCGTGCTGCTTTCTTCATCTGTCCTTCTTCCTCTTTCCCTAATCGCCGGCAACACAGAAAAAGTAAAAAAACAAGACATTACTACTACGTTGTTGATATACACAGCGAAAATATGGACTTTTCTGAACAAATCAAATTTCGCTGAAACAAATAAACTCTTAATTCTTAAGACTCCTTAATATACCTTCTCTTCAAATATTTCAGTTTAATAATTACATGATGTTATGCTGTTCGATACATAGATTTTAATTTATTGTTATATACGAGACAGTTTTATCTTTCCAAACTTCTGATAACTTTAAATTGTGGAGAGTCTGATTATGTTTGCCTCAATGTGAATTTAATAAAGATGATCGAGCTCCCTAGATTAGGAATACTGCTGTCATATTTCGGCAGGAGCTACCAAGTCATCACTTTGCAGTCTTGAGTCCGAAAGCGTCCTCATGCACGATAAATTGTTTTCTATCCAAAAGTTCCTTTGCTGTTCTATCGCTACTTCCGTTGAAATTGTTCCAAAGAACTAGATTCCTTAGCTGTAATACTTATAACATTCACGACTAGGACCTGCTATGTCACGCACATTATCGTGAACTACCGTCATTCCTACCGTATTCTGTTGATGCGAAGTTCCATTCAAGGAGTTTCTTCCCGTGAACCACTGCTGTGTGGAAAACGATGCTGAACAAGATTATTTCAGGATCAATCTAATCTGCTTAAATCTAGTGTTAACATGTTATTTTCCTCAACTATCCTCATAACTATGCCCCTTATTCTGTAACCTTCTACCTCGAGTGACTCCCGGGCCTTGTACAGAGCAAACATCACTGTAAAAAAACAATAAAATAAAAATCAAAAATCAAAAAATCAAACTAAAATACTTAGTGATATAAACTGAAAAAATTGCTACAGAAGTTTGTAAAAGAAAGTGAGAAGAAAGGACTAAACCTTAATTGTAAGAAGAGCGGATGTATGTTGCTGAGAATACCACGGACGGAACATGTGACTAACGAAGAAATCTTAAGGAAAATGAACAGAAAAATACGTTTATATTTGGAATTAGACAGACACAGTAAAAACTTCAAGATTACATGAGGAAAAAAGGCCTGGAGAAGATGACACTGACAAGACGAGTAGGTGAAAGTAGCGAGAAACCTACTTAACGAGTTTGTGTAAATAAATGACAGAGATCAGAAAGGATAGTTCACTAAGAGAATAGGAAGTTATGGAGAGCCATAATCATCTACGCCCTGAAGCACAAAGAAAAAGAAGATGCAATAAGCAACAGTTTTGATAAAAATTGGATCGGAAAGTTATTTAAACGATCAGAAATTTATTATTTAAGCCACAGATCTTTTTTTTTCAGAACTGCTGGCGGATACTAGGATATCATGGACCGAGCATGATGAAGTTTTGAAAAGGATGAGGTTTTGGAAAGGATAGAAACGAAAAGGAAATTAATATTGAGCATCAGGAAAAGACAACTAAAGTTATTGGGACATGCAATGAGGAAGGAGGGCTTGAAGAACATGATACTAACAGGCCGGATAGAGGGAAAAAGAGACAGAGGAAAGCAGCGGATAACATATTTGAAGGGCTTGAGCAGGTGGATGACAGAACAGGGGTTGCGTGGTGTTAAAGCGTGTTAAAAGTCACCAGGGATAGGGAAACGTGGAAAGCCATGATCGACTACGTTCTGAAAGAACAAGTCACATCAAAGAAGAAAACTGTAACATCCTATGTCACCCTCAGATTTTCTTTTACTTCCTATTAAATCCTACCTCAACCTAATATACGAAAAGATCGCGATAATAAAATATCGGCTCGCATAAAACGAACAAGAATCATAGACCACTGCATGACATTAATATTAGAAATGACAAAAACCGAACTTATACCACCTGAAATTTTAATATTAGAAAAAACAAAAAACTGAACTTATACCACCTGAAATTTTTTCACCTATTTTTGCATTCTCGGGTTTTTCGCTGAATTGTGTCATCTAAGGCCAGACATATCTGTCAATCATCTTCGATGGCTATTGCCTTCCAAACCAGCTGCCTTTGCTGTCATTCACACTTGTCGGTCACTGTTTTAAGTTTCTGGATCTGATGTTGATCATACTTTTGTCGGTTCTGATTGTGTTTTATGCCTTTGATGTCGATCACAAATTCCTCTCACTTTTTACCAGTTCACACTGGTTGTATTATTGGTTCTTTTTTTTTTGTTTGTTTATCATTGGAGGAAAAATGAGATGCATATGCATATTTCTATATAATATCTTTTATAACAGAGTGATTTATAAAATCTTTTCCAGTGTTATATACCCTGGGTACCAACGATCGTCTTGTCATCAATGACGGTGACACTCTTGTGGAGTAATAGGCAGCCAACCACTTAGATCCCGATTTGATCTGGCACAGGAGTTAACCAATTCTAATGAGGGTTAACTGAGACATTGTCCAACACTCATCTGTACTGTAAGTGGTGGAAGGAATTACCCAGCCACAAGAATTTCAACCTTCCGGCAGCACCTTTGCGCTAAAGAGGTTGGGTCGGTGTATTACTAATGTTAGCACGACAGTGGTCGCTGGATAAATAAAATTTTGTCCTTTGCCCATATACGTAAGTTTGCGTATAGCACTCTCCTTTGTGTCACATCCAACCCTGGTAGAGAGGCTGGATAAACGTACCCAACCCGATAACCAGGGAATGAGGAAAGGCATAACTCAAGTAGAATTATCAGCACAACCAATAAATGCTGAATGTTTCCTTATAAGGTAACAGCTAATATTATTACCGTTTATTTTTGTTTAATTTTCTTTTTTCCCTTTTCTTTTTCTGTTGCTCACGTCACACTGGCATCAGTATTAAATTGATTAAGATTTAATCTAATTTGTGTTAAACTGCTTGTCAACAGGTCTGTTTTTTAAAAAAAAGTGTGTGTCCCCTGAAAGAATAGATAAATATGTAGTTTAAGAGAGAAAAAAAGAATTGTCTCAGAAATGGTGTTTCGTGAGTTGTTTTTTCACTTACTTGTCTGGGTTACTGGAAAGATAATCACTAATGGTTGATTTTACCTGAAATTTGTCTGGTATTAAAAGAGCCGACTTTTTACGAAACAAATGGACATTTTTAGAACATTCTTGTATTCTTTAATGTAGACTCTTTGCAAGGAGGTTCATATACTAGATTGTAGTTTCACAAATTACGTGTCTACTTTTCTATTTCTTTACTTCACAGCAAGCAGAATGCAAGTCTCGTTGTGGCAGATTCTAGAACCTTTTTAAGGAGTGGGTACACGCAAGGATACAGAGGGCGATTATCTCCCTTTCGGAAAGCAGAATTCCCGAAGACCATCTGACGGCCGTTGCATAACAAGAGTTCGTTAGGTGACGATTCCTAGTTGCTTTACAAACCGCGAAACGTTATCATTAGCCTGTAACATTAGGGAGAACAGAGGAAACTACATGGCCCAACCAAGGAACACAGAAGACACTACCGTCCTGGTCGTTTTTCATTCGGCAAATATCACAAATTCCTCTCACTTTTTACCAGTTCACACTGCTTGTTTTATTGGTTCTTTTTTGGTTTGTTTATCATTGTAAGAAAAATGATATGTATATGCATATTTCTATATAATATCTTTTATAACAGAGTGATTTATAAAATCTTTTCAAGTGTTATATACCCTGGCTACCAACGATCGTCTTGTCATCAATGACGGTGACACTCTTGTGCAGTAATAGGCAGCAAGAAAGATATCACGCACATACGAGGGAGTTGTTGAGAGTCATTGACTTGGAGGAATTGTTTTCTCTTCTCTGCGATCTCCCTGCGTTCTCTCGATGTTCTCACCAGGAAAAACAAAAAACCGAACTTATACCACCTGAAATTTTCACCTATTTTTGCATTCTCGGGTTTTTCGCTGAATTGTGTCATCTAAGGCCAGACATATCTGTCAATCATCTTCGATGGCTATTGCCTTCCAAGCCGGCTGCCTTTGCTGTCAATCACACTTGTCGGTCACTGTTTTAATTTTCTGGATCTGATGTTGATCATACTTTTGTCGGTCCTGATTGTGTTTTATGCCTTTGATGTCGATCATACATTTGTGGGTCACTGCTTTTGATGTCAATCATATTTCTGTCGCGTTGCAGAAATATAATACATAAAAACAATACATATTTATCATTCCTTTCTTTCAGATATTTTGCTCCTTCCTTCTGTTGTATTTAGGTGTTAATATACCACAGATACATTAATACCTATAATGGGGTAACTGAAAATATTATCTCTTTCCAGCAACGCCATGCCACGGCCATTGTAGTGAATACTAGTGATCGTGACCAAATGCATATCAGAGTCCTCGTAGATGACTTATTTTTCCCATCGTACAACAGGTCCATTGCAGATTAAGTATAGCAAACCTCTAACTGTTGTATCGTTACTTCCATGGAAGGAGCTCAGACGAATTGCATTCTTCTATTCCATCAATTCTGACCTTCACGGCTATGACCTTTTTTTCTATAACCGTGTCGCCCCAAGCAAGGCGTTTTACTGCCACTGTTGTATAGGGGGTTACATAGGAGGAATGTTGAGGAGTGAAAGGTTGCAGGGGGTGTCAGGAAGAGAGTAGGAGAGGGAAGAGAGTATTGATGAGATTGGGTGGACGAGAAGGAATGTAATGAGGAGGGAGAGGTTGCAGGGGATGTCAGGAAGAGAGTAGGAGAGGGAAGACAGTACTGATGAGAGTGGGTGGACGAGAAGGAATGTAATGAGGAGTGAGAGGTTGCAGGGGGTGCCAGGAAGAGAGTAGGAGAGGGAAGACAGTACTGATGAGAGCGGGGTGGACGAGGAGGAATGTTATGAGGAGTGAGAGGTTGCAGGGGGTGCCAGGAAGAGAGTAGGAGAGGAAAGAGAGTATTGATGAGAGTGGGTGGACGAGGAGGAATGTTATGAGGAGTGAGAGGTTGAAGGGGTGTCAGGAAGAGAGTAGGAGATGGAAGAGATTACTGATGAGAGTGGGGTGGACGAGGAGGAATGTTATGAGTAGTGAGTGGTTGCAGGGGGTGTCAGGAAGAGAGTAAGAGAGGGAAGAGAGTACTGATGAGAGTCGGGTGGATGTAGAAAAGCATGAGAGAGAGGACGTAAATTAGTAAGACAGTAGGTGACTATTGACTTTACATTTAAATTCTTGGAGATTGTAACTGTCAGGAAAGCAAGCATGCGGAAGAGAATTCCACAGGCAGGAAGTGCAAGAAAAGAAGCTTCTGGAATAGAATTTACGTTTACTGTAGAATTTGCGTCTACCATGTTACGAGCATTGTAGCGAACCAACTGCATTCCCTTCGTATTCCATTGGTGAGATGCAATTTCCACTCAAGCAGCAGCTTCTCTCGAATCGTTGCTTTGTGGAAGCGACTCGCAAGAGGATGATTTCTCGCTCATTACAATCTTAACTAGATCACTTCTAGGGTTAACCGTTATCTTTCCGACGTATCCGCCAGAAATTGTGCATACCTCTACCTCGAGTGACTCTTGGGACTTCTACAGGATGAAAAGTATTGTAAAAAAATACATGGGTACATCCGTGCAGCAGTATATAATCCGACATTGCAGGAAATCAAAAATATAAAAAAAAATGGAACATTAAATTTACTAAAGACACAATGTATTAAAATCTTTCAAAAAAATTTTTTTTTTTTTAGAATAGAATTGAACAGAAGCTTTTAAAGCACGTCAAATAGAAGCATACGTATCATAAATGCAAAAAGAAATCTAAATATTTTGTAATTTTATTTTTGGAGATCATACTGGATTAGTGATACTAAGCTTATTTAACCCACAGCTGAGAAAAGGTGCATACATTTCCTAATGGTATTTGCGCGTAAGTGAATATAACGAACCCAACAGGAATTGAAACTTAGCTCTCCGATTAACAATTCTGAGTCATTATCTTTCACATCAAGATTATAGCACTTGATATTCCAAAGCGGTCAATTATCTAGGTACTGACCAGGCTAGATGGTGCTTAACTTCAGTGATCGTACGAGAACCAGTGTTTCAGCATAATGTGACTGTAAGCCATGATCCTCGGTTTGAACGAATTAAAATACAGACTAGTCGTCAAAGGTGAAATCGTTTTGTTTTACGGCATCTCAAACTGACTGGGTTATTTAATGCCGATAAGATTTTTACAATAGATTCGTATAAATAGAATATGTATTCTTTGTAAGAAATCAGTTTGTAGATCAGGTTTTGGGTTTACTTTGTTTCAGGGTATATCAACCTCAATGGTTATTTAATGTCGACAAGATTTTTACAATAGATTCGTATAAATAGAATATGTATTCTTTGTAAGAAATCAGTTTGTAGATCAGGTTTTGGGTTTACTTTGTTTCAGGGTATATCAACCTCAATGGTTATTTAATGTCGACAAGATTTTTGCAATAGATTCGTATAAATAGAATATGTATTCTTTGTAAGAAATCAGTTTGTAGATCAGATTTTGGGTTTACTTTGTTTCAGGGTATATCAACCTCAATGGTTATTTAATGTCGACAAGATTTTTGCAATAGATTCGTATAAATAGAATATGTATTCTTTGTAAGAAATCAGTTTGTAGATCAGGTTTTGGGTTTACTTTGTTTCAGGGTATATCAACCTCAATGGTTATTTAATGTCGACAAGATTTTTGCAATAGATTCGTATAAATAGAATATGTATTCTTTGTAAGAAATCAGTTTGTAGATCAGGTTTTGGGTTTACTTTGTTTCAGGGTATATCAACCTCAATGGTTATTTAATGTCGACAAGATTTTTGCAATAGATTCGTATAAATAGAATATGTATTCTTTGTAAGAAATCAGTTTGTAGATCAGGTTTTGGGTTTACTTTGTTTCAGGGTATATCAACCTCAATGGTTATTTAATGTCGACAAGATTTTTGCAATAGATTCGTATAAATAGAATATGTATTCTTTGTAAGAAATCAGTTTGTAGATCAGATTTTGGGTTTACTTTGTTTCAGGGTATATCAACCTCAATGGTTATTTAATGTCGACAAGATTTTTGCAATAGATTCGTATAAATAGAATATGTATTGTATTTTTTGTAAGACATTAGTTTATACATCAAGTTTTGGGTTTGTTTTACGGCATATCAAATTTACTAGGCTATTTAATGCCGACAAGATTTGTACAATAAATTTGTATGAACAGTGTATTCTTTTTATTTTCTTTGTAAAAAATCAGTTTGTAGATCAGATTTAATTGACGTACGTATTTTTGTAAAGAGGGTTTTCTCGAGAGTCTGACGTATTACTGGCAGATACTTTCTTCAAAAAATGTATTACTGTTAATATTTTGTTTTCAAAAACGTATTGTCGGTAATATTTTTCTTCATAAATATGTTGCTGCTGATATTATTTTCCTTTCAAAAATTTTTTGCTAGTAATATTTTCTTCTCCAAAAAACGTATTACTGGAATTTAAACTATAAAATCTATTTTTATACTTTCATAGTGTTTTGACCTCAGTTTTGGGGTTAATTATTTGCCCATAACTTGGATCCTAACAGGTATTACCACCCAAGGTCTTAACAGACCTGGGAAGAACAGCAATGAAGAAGCGGTTTTATCATCCTCAAACATCCCAATCAGAGACCTTGATGCTGGATGCAGTTAATCGTCAAACCCAGATGTAGCTTATTGTTTAATGACACCACATTGGGTGGAAGGTGCCCCTCTGCAGAAGTGCAGTCGGTGTATTCTGAAGCCCAGGTCGACAGGGCGTGTAAGTGAAGAACATACGATCAGAGCAAAGACAATAAAGGTAGAATCATATGTTTAATGGTGCTATCAACGAAAGGGTGAGCCCAATTTGCAAATTAGAAATAGGAGATAATAAAATCAAACAAGTACAAAAATTTAAATATTTAGGAAGTGTTCTGACAAATGACGATAGGTGTGACACTGAGATCCGAAGACGTATTGGGATGGCCAAAGATGCATTACAGATGCTACGTTGGAAACAAAGCAGAATATAGAACTATTACGAGATATCTGTACAATCTCCTCAAAGATGAAGAGATTAGAAGCAACAGAAATGTACTCCTACAGAAAGATGCTAAGTATACCATGAACCGACGCGGATCTGTAGAAAATGGAAACAAAAAGGAAGTTTATACTTAACATGGATGTGGTACAGTGGATATCGTCTCGGAACGAGAAACCGGAGAGCCGAGTTCGAATTCCAGTTGAATTCGTTACATTCACTTGCGTGCAAATACCATCGGGAAAGGTATTAATCCGTCTCTTCTCCCTCCAGCTATGTGTTAGCAGGACAGATAGGGTTCTGTAGACTTGGTTGGCAACCAGTCTACCGCAGAAAGTAATGGCAACCTACTGCGGGAAAATATTCTGCCTAGTCAGTTAGGTCTCTTTCGCGGTATTATCGCTCAAGTATGGCACTTAACTGATTGCTACATAACATCAGGAAAAACAGCTTAAATTTCTGAGGCACATAACGATGAAGAAATGCTTGGAAAATCTGATACTCACAGGACAGATTAAGGAAGAGAGGAAAGCAGTGAGTAACATACTTGATATGTTTGAGTCAATGTAGCGTAGACGAGGGTTTGAGAAAAATAATAAAAAGACAAGACGTATTAAAAGCTACAATATGTGGAGAGACATGGTCGCCTACGTCCTAAAGAAATACGGCCCATGGAGAATAATAACTGTTTCCTTATAAAGAAAGGTTAGGCTACAGCTTAATTCTATACAGGCTTGTGATCTACATTAAAAATTATGAACTATAAAAGCTACTTTGGCTTATATACCAAACTAACCGGAAATAGTAAAAATGTGTAGACGGTATTCTTCATAGAATGCAGCCTTAAATCAAATCTGAACTTGTCATATGCCATCTAAGTAATCTGAACTCTGCTTGTCCGTTTTAATGTTTCTGAAACATAAAAGCTATCATTTTTTACACGGAGATCCGAAGGCGAATTGGCATGGCAAAGGACGCGTTCCAGAAGATGAGCAAAATACTAACACACAGGAAGATCTCAATAGAAACGAAGAAAAGAGTGCTAGACTGCTACGTGATGTCAGTTCTTCAGTACGGCTGTGAATGCTGGACAATATCATCGAAAATGAGGACAAAACTGGAAGCGGCCGAAATGTGGTTCTACAGAAGGATGCTACGGATATCGTGGACTGAGCATACAAGCAACGACGAAGTGTTAGAAAGAATGGCAACAAAAAGGAAATTGATGCTGAGCATCAGGAAGAGACAACTGAAGTTCCTGGGACATGCAATGAGGAAGGAGAGCCTGGAGAACCTGATACTGACTGGTCAGATAGAAGGAAGGAGAGACAGAGGAAGGCAGCGGATAACATATTTGCAGGGACTGATCAGGTGGATGACGGAACGGGGGTTGCCAGGAGCAACAGGAGCAAACATACTAAGAGCCACAAGGGATAGGGAGACGTGGAGATCCATGATCGCCTACGTCCCGAAGGGACAGTGCACATAGAAGAAGAAGAATTGTGGTGGGCAGGAGGCAATCTTCGAAGAAGGCGACTTTAATTGAAATTGTAACTTCTCAGAGAGGCGGAGGCTGCACCTTAGTAGGAAGAAATGAAAAAAAAAAATGAGGCTCTAATGCTCTCATGGGTTTATATGAAACATAAATCCTCATCCATTTTGAATTGATAGATTTTGTTAAGGCCTGCATCTTATTGAAAGCCAAAAAATATTTTTAGATTGTAAAAATTTTGTGGCACTAAGAATTTAGTAATACGTGTCCTACTAATTAACCCATATCTGGAATAGGCGGATTCATACCTTTCCCAAGAATGAGCAAGTATAACGAATCCGACTGTAATTGGAACTCAGGTCTCCAATTTTAGTGTTATAATTGTATATCATCTTTGAATTGAAGCCCTGTCGAGTCTAAATTGCCCTCCTCATGATAGCCCACAAGTAAATAATGGTCTCTATATATTGGTAATGATTTTCTAGTTTAATAATTGCAAAGATGGGGCTCCCAGTGGGTGTTGAATTTATGATGGCGTAGTAATGGTCTGTTAGCGAAGTTTCCTCGCCAAGGCTGCCATAAATAATTTTTATAAATGAAAGTTTGGACAGAGTTGGATTTCTTTAGATTGTTCTTGGTAAAGAGTAGAAAAAATAAATAATACTGAGAGCAATTTACCGAAGGTATATATTATCTTTGAATCGAAGGCACACTGAGTTGTTTAATTACTTTTTTGGATCTAATCCAAAATATTTTATGTTTTTAAAATTGCAAATATCGGAATATTGAGTGGTTTAACTTTTTTTAATAAACAAATATTTAAAAAAATAAATATGAATGAAATATAAGTTTTAATTTCGATTACCAATAATACGAGGATAATACGTTAAGATATACAGGTATAAAAACGCATATACAGAATAGTATATGCTTGTGAATACATGTGTAAATTTAAGGTTATGACTCATCTAGCAATGCCTGTTCATATCTATCTATCTATCTATCTATCTATCTATCTATCTATCTATGTCGGTCTGTTCATATCTATCTATCTATCTATCTATCTATCTAACTATCTATCTATCTCGGTCTGTTCATATCTATCTATCTATCTATCTATCTATCTATCTATCTATCTATGTCGGTCTGTTCATATCTATCTATCTATCTATCTATCTATCTATCTATCTATCTATCTATGTCGATCTGTTCATATCTATCTATCTATCTATCTATCTATCTATCTATCTATGTCGGTCTGTTCATATCTATCTATCTATCTATCTATCTATCTATCTATCTATCTATCTATCTATGTCGATCTGTTCATATCTATCTATCTATCTATCTATCTATCTATCTATGTCGGTCTGTTCATATCTCTCTCTCTCTCTATCTATCTATCTATCTATCTATCTATCTATCTATGTCCGTCTGTTCATATCTATCTATCTATCTATCTATCTATCTATCTATCTATCTATGTCGGTCTGTTCATATCTATCTATCTATCTATCTATCTATCTATCTATCTATCTATCTATCTATCTATGTCGGTCTGTTCATATCTATCTATCTATCTATCTATCTATCTATCTATCTATCTATCTATCTATGTCGGTCTGTTCATATCTATCTATCTATCTATCTATCTATCTATCTATGTCGGTCTGTTCATATCTATCTATCTATCTATCTATCTATCTATCTATCTATCTATCTATACGCACTTATTCACACATAATTGTTCTCAAAGCACACACATTTATAACTGATTCTGTCATTTATTTAAAAAGAAAATTCGTTCCTTCACTTGACACGTGTTACGTATTTTGAACGGATATGTATTACATCACTGCCATTCACACATACTAATCATTAGTATATGTTGATAAAATTAATAACTAATGCTATCAACATTTACAAGCACTTAGTTTGTCTATGGTTTGGATGCGCTTAACACACATTATTCTCGCTTGCATTCATCATAAACATCTAATGTTTTTATTATGCGTTGGCACACGCACTTAAACAGACACAAGTTGGTTCTTCTACATTTAATATTCATCCATTGTTTTTTTCAGACGTGACACATATCTGACTAATGAAACTATACCTGAATCAACATACTGTCTCTTGGATTTTAAATCATTCGTCTTTAATAAATCTCTGAAGAAGCTTGTTAAAATGAAACATGTTAGATTAAAGACAATTTTTCCTACTTGTTCTTTACTCATTCTATTCATCTTGTAGGATTCTGATCCATATATTCAACTCTATCTATCTATCTATCTATCTATCTATCTATCTATCTATCTATCTATCTATCTATCTATCTAGTTTAGTATTCTCATGTCCATCCATCCATCCATCCATCCATCCATCCATCCATCCATCCATCCACATACATTTGCATCATTATAAAACTATAGGTCGTGGAACACCGTCATCGAGATTAAACGGACGGAATTAAATATAAGAATTTTAAATGTCTCATATATATATATATATATATATATATATATATATATATATATATATAAAAGAAATAATAACTATACTCGTGTCGAAAAACCTTCCACGAATCTACGAAGAAGGGAAAAAATGGTTTTAAAAAAAGAAAGAACTAAGTACATGAACATCAGTCAAAAGAGTACGGACCGAGTCAGCACGTAGCCCAAAGAAAAAATCCCCGATACGACTAATCAACTAACAAATGGCCGCTTAATACTTAGGTAGAGCGGAATAAGTCAAGTATACCTAGTGAGCCAGACAGACCTACCTAGGTTTCACCTAAACGGATCGTCAGGGAAACCTTTACCTGACGATGTTTAGGTGAAACCTAGGTAGGTCTGTCTGGCTCCCTAGGTATACTTTTACCTATATATATATATATATATATATATATATTCACATTTTCTGATAGGAAGGTACGGTCACTGTGTTGGGCCAGAAAGTTTTTCTTGTCAGAATCTATCTTGCACATATACAAATGTACCATTCGTCTGTGCATTGAATACCGTTACCATATCTGGTAGTGTGCTCCGACTAAGCTTTTAGGGATGATTGGCCTTATGACTGACACGAACTGATTAGATTTTGGATTCGCTCAGCTACGGAATAAAGTTTCTGGGTTATTTTTCCTTTTTTTTTTTTTGTTTAACTATTATATTTTCTTACGTTTCACTTGCCTCTTTTAGATGGCTTTATGCCATTACATTTTCTGAATGCACTATTTTTTCGATAAAAATATTATAAATATAATACTTATTATCCAAAAGCAATTCCCAGATAAAAATGAGCGGTCAAGTTAATTGCAGTTATTTAATCATCATTTTTTGTTAATTACTAACATGATGTCAGTATTGGCGGAGATTTGCGGTCTTTTACTGCTCTTGCTTTAATTTGTTTTGTCTTCAATTTTCTTGGTTTGTCGAAATCTGTTTTTATATTCTCCCAGCTTTTTGAAGTGAAAGATAAATCCTTTCCCAATTTTTCTAGAATAAGTTAAAAGTAAAATATTCCTATATTAACCTTAAATTAACTGCTGAAAAGATGGGATAATATGAAAAAAAAAACGAAAAATAAAAGAATTTAAATTGTATATATATATGTAGGGGGGGGGGAGAGACAGCGAAGAGAAAGAGAGAAAAAAAGAGAGAGAGAGCAAATAAACGCAGAAATAAACTGAAGCGAAAAATCCAACACTTGAATATCAGTTCCACCGGAAGTCGCAGATCTAAGGTCAAACATTTGGCCTTTGCAGAAGTTATTGATTAATTTTTAGTATCACTAGCCATTTTCTTTTCTTTAATTGAGCATAAAAATAGTTTTCCATTTTTTAAATGAAATTGATCCATGATTTTCCAAATTTTCTACTTGACCACTTTGGTTCTAGTTTTAAAGTATAGGTCAGGTTATTTATTTTGCCATTCTATACTCTGCAATAAGCTGGGTAGTTGTTTTAGTTTTAGCGGCATATTAACCTCTCTGGGTTATTTAATGCCGAACTCTTAAATAGTTTGAACGCAATTTTATGCCTTCGGCTACAAATATTTTGTACGTGCGTTTAGCTTGAAAGTATAAAAAATATGTTTTATAGATATATAGTTTGGAAATAAGCTATTGTACGTGTTACTTTTTTTGTGTGTGTAAACGTATTTTTTTAAATGTAGGACGTTATACTGATGATGTCAGTAGCTTCAAACTGTTTTCTCATGTCGGTTTCCTTGTAGAACTTATACCTTATCAGGTGTAACTAGCCCCAAAGAATGTGAACATCATAGCGGTGTCCTCAAGAAACTTCGAAGTCTGCATGAACCTGCTCAATTAGAATGACAAATTCTTTATGCTTATCTATCTATCTATCTATCTATCTATGTCGGTCTGTTCATATCTATCTATCTATCTATCTATCTATCTATCTATCTATCTATGTCGGCCTGTTCATATCTATCTATCTATCTATCTATCTATCTATCTATCCTGATGAGCTGTGATACAGCGAAACAGATCTGTCTGCTGATGACTATATATATATATATGTAGAGAGAGAGAGAGAGAGAGAGAGAGAGAGAGAGAGAGAAGCATAAAGAATTTGTCATTATAACTGAGCAAGTTAGAATCGCTCATTAGAGCACTTTAACTACTGGTGCATGACACATCATACCCCTAAAGTCTGTCTCCTTCTACCGAGCGCCCATAGAATCGCCGACTGACGCCAATTCGGTCGGGTTTCAATCCTGGTTAAAAGCAATCGGATGTCTAACCTACTGATGAGCAGTGATACAGCGAAACAGATCTGTCTGCGGATGACTATATATATATATATATATATATATATATATATATACTAGGTCTATAGCCCGGCGTTGCTCGGGGGTTTTTAGTGGTCATGTTGAAAGGGTGAGGTCAAGTGCTTACAGTATGCTATCACGTGTAAGTTAAAAATGCGAAGTAATTATTGGTTTTGTTAAGGATGTGCGTTGTAGTACAGTGGATATCGGCTCGGAACGAGAAACCGGGGAGCCGAGTTCGAATCCCAGTTGAATCCATTGTATTCACTTACGCGCAAATACCCTTGGGAAAGGTATTAATCCCTCTCTTCCTTCCAGTTATGGGTTAAATAGCAGGACAGATTGGGTTCTATAGCCTTGGTCGGCAACCAGTCTACCGCAGAAAGCAATGGCAGGATACTGCGGGATAATCTTCTGCTCAGTCAGTCATGTCTCTTTCGAGACATGATCGCTCAAGCGTGTATCACGTATGGCACTTAAATGACTGACTGACTGTATCTGTAAAATGGGTTTCATGCTTGGTCAATTTTTCCAATAATCTGGAATGATGTATGTACAATTAGAAGAACGTGGGTGGCGTTACGGGAACATGTAATGTGATGCGATGATGTTGTGACGCAGAAGTGGTTGTATTGTCCCTGAATCGTCAGACGGTTTGTCACCTTGTAGAAAACTTGAAATTGTTATGGTACATAATAAGGTAGAAGTTACAAAAAAGACCCGATTTTTGTTGGAATTCAACAAAGCGTTTCGGAGAAATAAACAAACGCAAAAAGCTACATTTTACATTAGTTTTCGACGCACTCGGTGTGTCAATTGAAATTTTTGTTTACATATCAAGGTATCAGACCATCATCTACCAGTGACTCGATTTTGTTTGAGTTTGAGTGAAGCGTCTTGGAGAAATTAATAAAAATAGGCAAAAGACCACCGGAAATTATGTTTGTCGTTTATCTTTGACGAACCTTGCACATTGATTCGAAAAATTTTATGTACATCAAAGGTTCGAACCTTGATCTACAAGTTACCCAATTTTGGTTGAATTGGCATAAGGTGTCTTGAAGAAGAAAAGTTCGTAAATTCTAAGCGTTTCGATGATTTCTGCCGCACCCTTTAAATCGATTCGAAAATTTTTGCGTACAACAAATGTATATGTCATGATCGACAATTGGCTCAATTTTTGTTGAAATCGGACCAAGGGTTTCGGAGAAGAAGGGTTCGTTAGAATGAAGACAGACAGAGAGCCATATCCATATCTAAGTGAGTTCCGAGTTCGAATTCCAGTTGAATACCCTGCATTCACTTAAGCATTGGTACCCTTGGGAAAGGTATTAATCCGTCCCATCCCTCGAGTTATGGGTTAAATAACAAGGGCAGGACTTGGGGACCCTTCCCTTAAAAACAAATCCCAAATGAATCTTGATACTTGAAAAGAAAAATGTATTACTAGACACAAAAGCTTATATAAACAACAATAAATTGTTGAAACAAAAAGCTATTACCAGCAATAAATAAATAAAGCTTAGTTGGCAATAAATGACCCACCGAGGTTGATTTGCCATAAAAACAAAACAACCAACCAACCAACTTCTTTAGATAAGTATTTGTTTCCTTTCACCTCAGATTGGCATAAGAAGCTTATGATTTTCGTTGTCTGTCCAGCGGTTCTACAGTATTTGTGGAATGCAAGAGTTTAATTTTACTGTTCAGGTTCATAAAACAGATATTTAAATTATAATCAATGTATCTTTTGATCAGACTTATATTTTTTTTTAATATCCGCAACAAGTTTGCTAACATTTGTTAAATTTGTTCAGAATTTCTTAATTTCAAACGGCACATATTCTACCTCATAGTTACGTTTTCCGCTAAATATTAAAAAATATTTTCAATACTAAACATGGTAATTTACAAGCTAAATTCGCAGATGACGATACGAAACGAGTACCATAAGGAGACTGAGTCGGCGGTGAGGAGGCTTATTTCGTTATTCATGCTACACATGATAGAGTAGGATGCGAAAGTGTTTGACAATGTACAGTACAACTGTCAGAACTACTAGGTAAGTTTCATTTATCTGAGAAGATTAGAATAATACAAAATTTGAAAAGAGGCGTAAGACAAGGGTGTGTCTTCTCAATGGACTTATCTAACCATGACAGAGAAGCGATCCTGAGAGAATTAGTAGTCCTACCAAAATGACGGCCACAATCTTAACGACATTAGATATACGGATGATATTGTTGATAGCAGATAAAACTACAGGAACTTCTACATAAGATAGTAAAGGATATCGAGAAGATATGACTAAATAACTGTAAAACTGTATGGTTTGTCGGAAAAAAAAGTAGCCAAACATAGAAATTCCAAACTGACGATATTAAAAATAACCAAATAAATACAATTTGAATATTTGGGAAGCGTTTTCACAGAAGGCGAAAAATGTGACACTGAAATCCGAAGGCACATTTAGCGAATGTGCCTTCCAAAAGCTAAGCAAAGTATTACAAAACAGGAAAACTTCATTGGAAACAAAGAAAAGATCAATGAACAGTTATGTAATATCAGTCCTCTTATATCCCAGTGGGTTGCCATTACTTTCTGCGATACACTGGTTGCCAGCCAAGGCTATAGAACCCAATCTGTCCTGTTATTTAACCCATAACTGGAAGGAAGAAACGGATTAATACCTTTCCCAAGGGTATTTATGAGTAAGTGAACGCAAAGAATTCAACTTCTATAAATACTTCATGCTCCGATGAACTTAGATCACTGGTGCCCAATAAATACGAATTTGAACGAGATACTAGATTAGCTACTAGATCCCACCCTTTTACGGTGAAACCGATAAAATGCAGCCGTAACTTCTACTCCAACAGTTTCTTTCCTCGCACTTCCTGACTGTGGAATTCTCTTCCACACGATTGCTTCCCCGACGGCTACAATCTCCAGGAGTTTAAATGTAAGGTCAATAGACACCTCCTAACACACTAACCTGCTCCCATTCTTTCAAACACTCTTCCCATCTGCCCAACCCTCATCCTCGCTATCCTTACTCATATGTCACCTTCCTCCTGACATTCCCTATGTCTAACCACTCCTTCTCTTTACCTTCCGCTATGTAGTCCCATGCGCAATAGTGGCAGTGGAATGCCTTGCTTCGGGTGAGATGATTAAAAAAAAACTAGAATTTGAACTCGGCTCCCAGATTTCTCATTCCGAGCCGATATCCACTACTCCACAACGCACATCCTATGCAGAAGATAGTGAGTGTACTTAAATGGACAAGTTGACACTGAGTACAATACCAAGCGGAGACAGTCTGTTTCATACAATTGTCAGTCTTGAAGTTTGCATTCAAGCATGAAACAGACTGTCGCCGCTTGGTGTTCAGTCTCCACTTTAACATTTAGATGAATCAGTAAAAAAAATTAAATAATGGGTACAGGAACTCCTACAGAAAAGATAGAGGAATGCGAAGCTAAACATTGGTTTTAACAAGATGGAAATCATGGTTGTCATTAAAAAGGATAGCCTAATGTAAGAACTACGAACTGGGGACCCCAAAAGCTATATCTTTCTGGACGTAGGCGATAATGATCCGCCACATCTTTCTGTCTCGTGCCTTTTAAGTTTTATCTATTATTTCTCCCAAACTGTTTGCCATCCATTTGCTCAAGCCTCTAAGTATGTCATGTACTGTTTTCACCTGTCCCTATTTTTCTCTATTCACCATATGAGCATCAATTTCCCTAAGCCCTCCTTCCTCATTATGTGTCCCAGAAATTTCAACTACTTCTTCCTGAGAATTATAAGTTTACTTTTTATTTCCATTCTCTCCGAAACCTCGTCGTGGCAATATATTCAGTCTACTGTATCCTCAGCATCCTGCTGTAGAACCATATTTTTGTTTCTTCGAGTTTTTCATCTATGAGAACACTGTCCAGCATTCGCTGTCATACAGGAGGTCAGACAACACGTAACAGTTTAATACTCTTTTGTTTGTTTTTAACGAAATTTTCCTGTCTTTTAATACTCTGCTTAGCTTTTGGAATGTATTTTTGACCATCCTAATAAGTCTTTGGATCTCAGTATCGCACTTTTCGTCCTCTCTTAGTTAGAAAGAGTTTTTAAAAGAGTGCAGAAAATGCGACATTGAGATTCGAAGGCTCATTGGAATCGCGAAAAGTACCGACCAACAACTAATCAAATTATAAAGAAATTCAGGGAAACAAAGTATTGAACTGTTATGTTATATCGGTCCATTGATATGGCAATAAATGCTGGATAATCTTATCATATTTTACAAAAAGACACGTGTGTTTCTACAGAAGGATGCTGATAATACTACTGACCAAACATGTGAGTAACGACAAAATAAAAAGACTATTTATGCGTGGCATCTAAAATAAATGCTTGAAATTTTTAGGAAAGAAGAAAAGAAGGATTGAAAAATTTGTCACTCACAAGACATAGGGCATTAGAGACAGAAGAAACAGCCCACAACTTAACTAATGAGCTTTTGCGAATTGCTAGCAGAGCAGCAATTAGAAGACTTAGTAAAAATATGAACTTTAATAAGAGTTAAAAAGATTGGAAATTGTGGAGAGCCATGAAAGCCCTTATCTCCTAAAATTTGACCAAAGATTATTTTAGAACTGAATTCTGAAAAACCTAGAGGTCAGGCCAAGAACTTTTCAGAATTTCTCTTATATATACATAAGTAGGTATCTATCTATGCGTGTGTTGAAAGCATTAAAAGAACTTCTTCAAAAACACTCCAGTAAGTAAAAAGAATTCACGGGAACGATAAGACTAAATTGCGCGCCACAAAATGTCTGTATTATTTACCTGATCCACGAGAGAGAAGTAGTCATGTATATATGCAATAATAGAACGTTGGATAAGAATTTTTATTTGCTAATGCACCAGTATAGGAATATGCGATACTTTGCACGATCGATAATTTGTTCGTCTATGTACGCATCTTTCAATCCAGCGTACTGTTTTCTGAATACGTATTTGTCCGGCGGAATAACAGAAAACCGCTGTTCGTATGTAATAAGATCCTGTTTCTATAAACAAAATGAAGCCAAGAGGAAAAACTTACCATAGCAAATAATTGGTCTAAAAGAACAACAAACGAAAAGAACCAATTAGATGGAGAAGAACCGTCCCCTTTTCTTTGTTTCTTCCAAAAGACTAAATACATTGAAACAACTTTTCATTGGCATCGAGGCTATGCTAATCGTCCTATACGTTCACATATAGAAAATAAATAAATAAAACAATATATATATATATAACAATATATATATATATATATATATATATATATATATATATATATATCGCAGCAAAATCAATTTGTTGAGCCGGGTTTGCCAGTAGAGAGCGGCTTGCCAACAAAATTTGGAGTTTTGCTAGATTTTCATCATTTTAAAGCAAATTGAATTCGCCTGGAACTGTCCTCGTACATGCGATCTGTATTAGGTCAGTCGAGTCTAGGTAGTCGCTTCGGGGGAAAGCAAATCCCCTGACCATAGAGATAAGATTTAGATGTTCGGTGAACCTGGCCTTTCAGCGATTAGCCAACTTGCGCGTCTACAATTGCTTCCTGCCTCAGTGCCTTTAAGCCAGGGACAGACCTTCCTATTAATCAACGACAAAAAATATTCTAAGTACAGCGTGATTTGCTTTTCCAGGCGTTGTCTTTTCTTTGGGTCCTTCCAAATTTGGCAGCTAACCAGGTCCGAATAGGCTGGACAAATTCTTCAAGCGAGGCAAGTGAGCTGCAATTAATGGCCCGTATGAATTTGGGAAAAAATGATTCTTTTTTGTCTTAGTTTTACTGGTAATTCAGTCCATTTTGAAAATTGCAAGTGTAAAAACGATAGGCCGGTCGAACGATCGACTGCAGTTCGAAATTAGGCAAGGCTCAATTGTGAGTTGTGAAATTCGTGCAATGTCCATTACAACTCTTGCTAGTTCAATCACTTTATATATATATATATATATATATATATATATATATATATATATATATATATATATATAAACATATATTGTTAAACATAAAAGACAATGAATGTCTATTATGTTTAATCATGAGCCGTTCTAAACATCGTATTTTGGCTTTAATTTCAGGTGAAAATAAAAACAAAACTTGTCCAACATTTGGATATTTTTTTATTATGCTGGTTCTAAGCTTTCGGCTCACATGAGCCATCTTCAGAGAGGTTACAAGGACGTTAACATAAAGACATCCACCATCAAAGATGATATTATCTTGAATATCCATGTAGTTAATATTAGACAGATTTTAGTCGATAACACAATAATACTCACACATACACACAGTAAAAAGAACCCTCATATATTGGAGGCCATCTACGTTAAATCAAAGCAACCCAAACTTAATAAAATCACATTTCAGTCTTGTCACAACACATTACATTGCACTTAGACATATGGTCCTGTTAGGATTTCGGTCTCTTACGCGGTGTGACGTCATAGAACCGCATTACAAATTTACGAACGGCGTCTGCTATTTGGTGACTGTTATCATCGCATGGCAATGTAACCTCTCTGAAGATGTATCATGTGAGCCGAAAGCTTAGAACTAGCATAACAGAAAAAATATTCAAATGTTGCACAATTTTTGTTTTTATTTTTACCTGAAATTAAAGCCAAAATACGATGTTTAGAACGGCTCATGATTAAACATAATTGTTAGGGTGCCCTCCACCTTTGTTCTTATAATGGACTGTTCCTATCACTATATGTGGGCCGTCATATAGAATGGCTGATATTTTATATATAATAGTTCAGTTTGCTTTTTATGTTTCTAGCGAAATATTTCCAGTTTCTTTGGTTTACGGCAACATCATGTTGAAACACCGGTTCCCATTCGATCACCGAAGCTAAGCAGTATCGAGCCTGGTCAGTACCTATATAGGTGACCGCTTGTGAATACCAAGAGCTGTAACCTTGGATGTGCCGAAGATGTAATGAATGAAGCATCAGAATTGTTGATCGAACAAACGAGTTCCAATTCTAGTTCGTGTTCTTTATAACCAATTACGCGAAAATGCCCCTGGGAATGATATGAATCCACCTGTTTTCTTCTCACGTACAAATGATAGATTTAATTTTCCACCCATATGCAGACGTTTCGCTCGCAGTATAATTCTGGATATGCATGTAGATAAGCGTGTACATTTTTAACATATCCATCAAAATACATTTTGTAATATCGGAACAAATATGGCGGCGTAGAGATACACATACATCTGTTCTTAGCTTCATATCTTTTAATATACACGAATATATGTAACCTATCAGTATTCTTATATTATCGCTACAATATAGGCATATATACACAGACGTTGGCTGTAAGTGTCGGATGATGTTTTGGTCAGGATAAAGTTAGTTTTCATTTGCCGTGAGTGTATTATGTATCTATTTTTAACGACTGCAAACCCAGAATCTGATTTTCATATCCAAATCTGTTTGCAAATCAGCTTTTCATGGCTTCAACCGAATATCATAAGCGGCTGCGGGTGTGGGTAAGGTTGCTTACGGGAACAGAAGTAAACGAATATCGTCGGGCAGACAGATATCTTGTTAGGTTCGTTCTTTTACCGATTTTTAGAAAAATAAATATAAGCAAAGGAAAGACGAAGAAGAAAAAAAACATGAACGAAGAAAAAGAAAATTGAAATCCGAATGAGATCAAAAGAGGAGCGGATGAGGAACGAAAAAAATCTTAAAAGAAAGATCACGAATCAACAAAAGAAAAGAGAAACGCAAGAAAAATATTAAAAACAAAAGGAAAAATAAAACAAAAAAAAAATGCTGAGTAAAAAAATGCAAAAATTGTAAGGCTGACCGGAAGGAAATAGAACAGAAAAAATATAAAACGTATGAAAGGAAAAGAGGAAGGAAATAAATACAAAGGAAGAAATATTAAGGAAAGAAAGAGAAAACGTAAGAGAAGGGGGAATAAAATTTTAAGTAAAAAAAAATATTAAGAAAGGAAATAATGAAAGATTGAGCAGGTTAAGAGACTCATCCCTTGTTCCCTGTTTAGGGTGTGGTTTCCGGCTTTCTCTTTTCCAATCATCTCACTTTGGTTTCTTTTTTCTTTTCCAATTAGAGTAGATAGATCTATCTATCACCCGGTTCACACTCCACCCACGTCTATTGAACAGGTTAAGAGGCTCATCCCTTGTTCCTTGTTTAGGATGTGGTTTCCGGCTTTCTCTTTTCCAATCTTTTCACTATTACGTAGCCCCCTGCACATCAGTGGCGTTACCGCCTTACTCGGGGTGATACGATTAAAAAAAACATAGGCCAAAGAATGTTGGAAAGAAGTGTTGAGAAAGAAAGAAATAAGCGTGAGAAAGAAAGAAATAAGCGTGAGAAAGAAAGAAATAAGCGTGAGAAAGCCAAGAAATGCTAAAGGAATGGAAAATTTAAAAAATGTTGATTAAAAATGCTAAACGATGAAATAAAATTTATGAAGGAATGAGATGTAAAGAAATGAGTGTAAAGAAATGCTATAGAGCAAAGACAAAAAGAAAATGTTAAGAGAGAAAGAAATTCTAGAAAAGAAAGGAAAGTAAAAGAAATGTAGGAAAACGAGGAAATGATGCAGCAAAAAATATATAAGGGAAAGAAAAAGCGAAGACAGAAATGTTTAAAAAACAAAGAAAAATAGAAAGAACAAATACTAAAAAAGAAATAAATACTAAGGAAAGATTTTAAGAAAAAAAAGCTAAAGAGAAAATGAAGCAAGAAAGGTCAAAAAGAAAAGAAAAAAGTGTTTGAGTTAAAAGAAAAAAATTATGAAAAAAATGCTTAGAAATTAAGAATGAAATAAAAAAATGAAATATTAAAGAAAAATGTTTGAAAAGGAAAGAAAATATTTAAAAAAGCAATATCAAGAAAAAAATTCCAAATACAGAATGAAAAATGTTAAAAAAAAGGTAAGAAAAAAAAGAGGAAAAGAAATCAAGACCGAACAATCTTCTTCTTCTTCTATGTGCCCTTGTCCTTTCAGGACGTAGGCGATCGTGGCTCTCCACGTCTCTCTATCCTTTGTGGCTCTTAGTATGTTTGCTCCTGTTGCTCCTGGCAACCCCCATTCCGTCATCCACCTGATCAGACCCTGCAAATATGTTATCCGCTGCCTTCTTCTGTCTCTCCTTCCTTCTATCCGTCCAGTCAGTATCAGGTTCTCCAGGCTCTCCTTCCTCATTGCATGTCCAAGGAACTTCAGTTGTCTCTTCCTGATGCTCAGCATCAATTTCCTTTTTGTTGCCATTCTTTCTAACACTTCCTCGTTGCTTGTATGCTCAGTCCACGATATCCGTAGCATCCTTCTGTAGAACCACATTTCGGCCGCTTCCAGCTTTGTCCTCATTTTCGATGATATTGTCCAGCAGTCACAGCCGTATTGAAGAACTGACATCACGTAGCAGTCTAGCACTCTTTTCTTCGTTTCTATTGAGATTTTCCTGTGTGTTAGTATTTTGCTCATCTTCTGGAACGCGTCCTTTGCCATGCCAATTCGCCTTCGGATCTCCGTGTCGCACTTTCCATCAGTTAGAACACTTCCTAGGTACTTAAATTCTTGTACTTGTTTGATTCTGTTATCCCCCACCTGTATTTGGCATTTTGGGTTGTATCTTTTGCACTCAGTTGTCATAAAGTTTATTTGTAGTCCCTTGTCACTCTCCACTGCTACTTTCTGTATGAGGTCTTGTAGTTTCCTTTCCGTGTCCGCAATCAGCACTGTATCGTCCGCATACCTTATGTTGTTCAGGTTGTGGCCTCCAATAACAAATCCTGGCGTGTCATCTAGGGTCCTCAAAATATTTTCGCTGTATAGGTTGAACAAATCCGGTGAAAAGACACATCCTTGTCTTACGCCTTTTTCTATCTTTGTGTATCTACTGAGGTCGTTACCTGTCCGTATGCAGGCCGTTTGCTGCCAGTAGAGATTCTTGATTATTCTTATGTCTTTGCCGAAAATGTTGAGGTTGCCTAGCATCTCCATCAATTCTTAGTATTCTGACCGAACAATAGAATAGCATAAAAGTTTGAAGTCTATTTAGATTATAGATTAAAAGAAGGAATTGAAATAAAAATCCAAGGAATTGAAATGAAAATATAAATCAAGGAAAACTACTGTTCAGTTTTACTTTTTATCTAAACAATTTCTTTCTAAGAAAAAAAAAATGAAAATCTGTTCATTATAAATCATGTTTTGTTTTTAATGTTATGACTTGATCAGCCAGGTTTTAAAATTCGCTCCTAAACTACGAAATGATGAGAAAAAAAAGCTTAAATAACAGGAGAGGAAAAAATGGAATATAAAAAAATGGAATATAAAAAAATTGTTTGTAATTTTGAGAGTTGAGGTTTGAGCTGAGTAATAAAAAAATTATGTGAATAAAAATACTCAACATTCAAAACATTTTCTTTGTTTCTTTTCTATTTTTACGCCATTATTATTATTATTATTATTATTATTGGAAAGAGCAGAATAGAAATTGGAGCGACAAATGTAGATAACAGTTTCAGCCTTCCCACTAGAATTTTCAAAATAGATAATATATATATATATATATATATATAGTGGTGTGTGTGTGTGTGTGTGTGTGTGTGTGTGTGCTTAAAAATTAAAACAGACACATTATTCCATGGTTAAGCGGAAGCATAGGCTTATTTCAGGCGAACCTTCTTCAGCTTCTGTCTTTATTGTACAGAAGATTTTACATGAATGAAATTCCAAATAAAGACCCCAAACAAAACCAAAAGCAGAAATAAAAATGAAGATCGCTTCCTTAAAAGTGAAAAATTAAAGAAAAGATTAATCATTACATCAGTTAGGCGAATACACACACACACACACACACAAACATGCATAAACATATACACACGCAACAAGTAATAAATGTACAGGATACTCCTTTGGATTCTTCTAAATCTACACCGCGTGTTTCGAGCCTGGGTTATGTAGCAATCGGAGTCTAACCGAACGGATGAGCTGTGATACATCGAAACAGATCTGTCTGCGGATGACAATATATATAAATATATATATATATATATATATATATATATATATATATATATACGTGTGGGGGTGCGTGTTTGTGTGAGATATTTGTGAGAGATAGTTCTGCCGTATCATGGCTTATGTATTTTAAAACGGATAAAACCTCATATTTTTCACTTAAAAGTTAACATTTTTCGGCCAACCCCCTTTTTTTTATTATTTCACCCCAAGCAAAGCGAGAACGCCACTAGTGTGCAAGGGGTTTCAGTGAGAGAAAAGACTAAGTGCAGAGGATGTTGAAGAAAGGTTGAAAGAAAGATGGCAATTGACGTTGCTTTCAAATTTTGGAGATTGTAGCTATCAGGGAAGCAAGCAAACAGAGGGGGGAAGTGCAAGAAACTGTTGGAGTAGAAGAGACTGTTTTATTTAACTATTTCAACGGTCAAATTCAGATAAACTTTTGTCGAATAGTATAATATAAAATAACACAATATAGTATAATATAATATAGTATCTAAATTTATACTTATTTATAAACGGAACTTTGTGTGTGTGTGTGTGTGTGTTTGTGTGTGTGTGTGTGTGTGTGTGTCCGTTACCTATAGACTCCGAAACGACTGAACCTATTTTCTTAAAAAATTACACAGTTGTACTATAAGCGTCTGCGAGTGTTCTTAGCTAAGTTTTGTGTCAAGGTACCACCAACAAATATCGAAAATCGATAATCGAAAAAATCGGTTTATAGAAGGAGTGGTCCGATTTTAATCAAATTTGATACACACATAGACAAAGATAAGAAACGATATTCAGAAGTTTCAAGGTTGCACTTCTTACAATAGTGCAGAAAATCGATAATACATATATATATATATATATATATATACACACACAAAAGACAAGACACAAAAGTGTTGAAACAAAATGGCTACTTTTGTAGTGATATTGTAACATATCCATGTTATAATTTATGAATAAATAATATTATTAGCTTTGTATTGAGCACTTTTTTATTCCAACAATACTTATATATATATATATATATATATATATATATATATATATATATATATATATATATATATGCAATGAATTATTTTGAACATTATTTTTACGGAGAATGTTCAAAATAATTCATTACAAATTGTCGGTTGCTTATAACCAAGTTTCGTTAATTTCCGTAACATGTTTACACACACACACACACACACACACACACACATATATATATATATATATATATATATATATATATAACAGGCAAGATGTTTGTGTGTCCGTCTGTTTATCTGCCTGTATGTCTGTATTTTTTCAGCCCTTCAATTTTAGTTTTTGTTTCAGATTTGATTCTAAGTAGGTATAATTGTAGTTCTTAGTCTCAGCCATGATACCATTTACTCAGAGGACTTAGTTAGCCTTCAAAATTCAGTTTACGGCGGAAGAAGCTTATTTGATATCAACACCAGGAAATCAAAAGTTGACTTACAACCATTCATTTTTCTTTCAGTCTACGGTTTCGCTTTAACTGGAAACAACTATTGCTTTTTAGTCTTTCGTGCCAACGCCAAAAGTGTCTGAGCTCCACGACCATGGATTAGTTTTAAAGCTTTCATTACACCCGAGCAACGCCGGGCTATACTGCTAGTAATATAATATAATATAAGGATAATTGCGAGAAACAGATAAACTGGGTGGACACGAGGAATTACGATTATAATATATTTTAATATTTAAAGTGGGGGTTAAAAAGAGGGGAGGAATGACAAAGCAGAATAAGCAATTCCATCAAGTTATAAGAAAGAAAATATACACTCAGAAAGGACTCAGTAAAACAACAAAAAAAAGAGAACGAACAAATATCTTGTTCTGGTGGCACAAAGACAGTCGATGCAACTTAATATATAAATGTAGATATATATATATATATGCATATTTATGCATGCACATATATAAATGTATGCAAATATATATATATGCATATATATTTATATATTCAAATACATATTGCTTCTCAGATCTGCAAGTGCTTTGCTTAAAGTAGAAAACCACGAATCAGAAGGTGGATTACACAGAAGCGAAAGTGAAAGTGAAAGTGAAAGTAAACGAAAGAATCAATATACCACATACCGAAATGGACCGCTATTGACAGATATTTTCAGGAGCTGCCCAGTGATCGCTTGTTGGTATCGATAGAGCCCAAAAGCGTCTCTGTATCCTTGTAAATTATGAAATATTTTCCACCCTACAACCCCCTTTTCTAACGGTCGATACTTTTCAAGGGTCACACTGCTCTATAGTTTTTTGTATAGAAAGAGTTCAGACGAACTACAATTTTTAGTTCTACCAATTCTAGCCTTCAGGGCTAAGAGCCACCATACTACGCACATTGTAGAGAACCACCATCATTTCTCTCGTATTTCATTGGGAAGATAGGTTCACTTAATTAACTTCTCACGAATCGCTGCTTTGTGAAACTGACGCCCAAGAGGATGCCTCCTCGATTACTACATTCTTAACATGTTCATGTCTAGGGTTAACCGTCACCTCCCCCAACATATCCGCATGAACTGCGGCTCTTAATCTGTAACCTTCGACTACAAGTGGCTCCTGGTGTACAGGGTGGAAATCATTTTAAATTATCATACTGAAAAAGAGACAGATAGATAGATATACATACATACATACATACATACAGACAGACAGACAGACAGACAGACAGACAGACAGAAAGAGAGAGAGAGAGAGGAGATAGGTGTATGCTTGTCAGTAAATATCGGTAGCCGAATGGAGACTGTTTTTGAAGTTACTGATTCCTGTTGAAGCGCGTAAATATAGATTGCCGAATTTGCTTATATTTCCTTGTCGAGGCTCCCATCTTGTGATTTAAAAACATATTGTTTCAGTTGGTTCAGTTTTCTACTACGTCGCACGGAAGAGATTCACAAAGACTGCATCACGCAAAAAAGACCATAAACTTATATAATTTTATACTTTAAACGTCGTTATTGCTTTGAAACTATAAATAGACAATTCAATATCATTATTAAATATGTTTTAGGCAGTGTGCCGATTCGTATTAATAATTTTGCATTTAGGTTTTCTTTGTTTTCTTCAGATACAAGTAACATTTGTTTAGTCTTAATTTTGATATTCTCGGTTTTAATTCCAGTGTATATAATGAGAAAATGAAGAAAGAGGGTTTAGAAAATTTAGCACTCACAGAACTTATTGAAGACAAGAGAAACAGAGGAAAACAAGGAATGACCTAACAAGCTCGAACAGGGAGCAGAAGGGATAGGAAAAGGACAAAAATTGAAAAGAAATACAAAGGAGAGGAAGTTGTGGAGAACCATGATTGTGTCCTGAAATGATAGCGTCCTGAAATATTGCAAGTAGCATTTTTCGTGAGAAGTGGTGCAAAAAAGAACTGATGGCGGTTCTGAAACTATCATATTACGTTTTAGGAGGCTGCGTTCAGAAATATCTAAACTGTCAGTTATATACAAATATTTCCTAAGATCAATGGTGAAAAAAATATTTTAGAAAATAAAACCGGAGGGTCTTGCCAAAGATAATCTTTCTGGCGCTACAGATTCACAAGCAAAAAACAGTACCAAATAAAAGAAATCACATCACTTTAGGATTACCAACATCCAGTTAAGTGTAATATGTGATACACGCTTTATCAGAGCAGAAGATTTTCCCGCAGTAAGTTGCCATTACTTTCTGCGGTAAACTAGTCTCCAATCAAGGATATAGAACCCAATGTGTCTTGCTATTTAACCCATAGCTGGAAAGAGAAGTGACGGATTCATACCTTTCCCAAGGGTAGTTGTACGTAAGTGAATGCAACGAACTCAACTAGAATTTGAACACGAATTTCTCATTCCAAGTCGATATCCTCTTCTTCACAACGCACATCCGTAGTAAGATAGATCTATCTATCGCCCGGTTCACACTCCACCCATTTCTATTGAACAGGTTAAGAAGCTCATCTCTTGTTCTCTGTTTAGGATGTGGTTTCCGGCTTTCTCTTTTCCAATCTTCTCACTTTGTTTTTTTTTTCAATTGGAGTAGATAAATCTATCTATCGCCCGGTTCACACTCCACCCATGTCTATTGAACAGGTTAAGAGGCTCATCCCTTGTTCTCTGTTTAGGATGTGGTTTCCGGCTTTCTCTTTTCCAATCTTCTCACTTTGTTTTTTGTTTTTTTTTCAATTGGAGTAGATAGATCTATCTATCGCCCGGTTCACACTCCACCCATGCCTATTGAACAGGTTAAGAGGCTCATCCCTTGTTCCCTGTTTAGGATCTGGTTTCCGGCTTTCTCTTTTCCAATCTTCTCATTTTGTTTTTTTTTTCAATTGGAGTAGATAGATCTATCTATCGCCCGGTTCACACTCCACCCATATCTATTGAACAGGTTAAAGGCTCATCCCTTGTTCCCTGTTTAGGATGTGGTTTCCGGTTTTCTCTTTTCCAATCTTCTCACTTTGTTTTTGTTTTTTTTTCAATTGGAGTAGATAGATCTATCTATCGCCCGGTTCACACCCAACCATGCCTATTGAACAGGTTAAGAGGCTCATCCCTTGTTCCTTGTTTAGGATGTGGTTTCCGGCTTTCTCTTTTCCAATCTTTTCACTATTACGTAGCCCCCTGCACATCAGTGGTGTTACCGCCTTGCTCGGGGTGATACGATTAAAAAAAAGCACTAAAATGGGTATTATTTGTGACTCGAATAGAAAATAATGACCTAATCAAGACATTCCAGACTTTACTTCAAATAAATGGTCAAGAAGGACCCCACCCATCAGTAGTGGAAAGAGCGATAGACTTGAGAAACCTGTTTTCTGGAAAACATTGTTTGAAGAGAAAGATTTTACAAATTTAAACTGTTGCACAGGCTTCTCGGTGAGTGGATGCTGAATGCTTCCTTATAAGGAAACTGCTAATATTACCATTATCATTTAGGACGTATGATTAAATAGCCTCGTCATTTCGTCGAAATTTTCACATGAATGTCATGCATGGCGCCAAAACTCGTTTAGAAATGTCTAAACAGTAAGTTGCATACAAACGCTTTCTCAGAGCAAGAATGAAAGATGGCTTAAAGTTAATAAACACTGTAGGTCATAGCAAGGATCATCATTCTACGAACATTAGGAATAGGCACTACAAAGTTACAAATACATTTACCGAATAGCACAAATCAAAAACAGAAATGGATAGTACATGTAACTCGAAGAGAAAATAATGACGTAATAATAATGACGTAAATAATGACGTAATCAAGATGTTGACGTTCCAGACTCTTTCGATCAAAAAGTTAGGAAGGAAAGACCTATCAATAATGGAAAGAGTTTTAGTTTTGTTTAACGGCATATCAACCTCTGTGGGTTAAAAAAAATGCCAAAAAGGTAGGGGTTTACGGTTTATTTTTTAATGTTCGGTTATAGGGAGAGAGTTGATTTAATCAGATTTTGATGAAAAATTTAATTTTGTATCCAAAAATGTATTGCCGATAATAATTTTTTTTCCTTCAAAAATGTATTATGACAATAATTTGTATTTCGTTTTCCTTCAAAAATGTGTTATGGTAAAAATGTATATTTTTCTATGAAAGTCTATTTTTAAACTTTCGTAGTGTTTTGACCCCAGTTTAGGGGTTAACTATTTGCCCATAGCTGGGACCCTAACAGGTGCTACCACTCCGGGTGAGAGTAGACTTGGGAACAACAGCAATTAAGAAGTGGATCCATAACCTCCTAATCAGGAGCCTTGCTGCCAGATGCAGTTTACCGTCATACCCAGGACCCATAATGGAAAGTAACATTTGAGAAAAGTATTTTCCTTTTAAAAATTGCTTTAAGAGAAAGAGTTTATAAATTTCAGCCGAAAGTTGTACTGTCTACCGGTCATCGAATGCCAAATATTTCCCTGTTTAAGATTTTTTGTTCTCATTCGACATCTAAATGTCCATTATGTAAAGCTTAATGCGATAGCAAATAAAGTAAAAATGTTCTTTCACCGCTGTTAGTTCATTTATCAAGAGTTCCAGTTTTCACAGGAGACCACGTTCGGCAATTCCGGTGCATCCATAAACCTTAAATCATTAGTTATTACCGACTGAAGACACTTTATTATAATATCTATATGTCGTGTTACAGAGCAAGATTCCCATCGGCCATCTTTCGTAGTATTTATTGCTTCGTGGCTCCATATCCGAACGTTGTTGTTATTGCAATCTATATGCCGCTTCGTTGATAGTTTAAAGCAATATTGTTTTTTTTTTCGTTTATGAGTATCTTGAAGATGAGACGGTGTTGATATCATATACAGAAAGGAAAATACAAGAATAAAGGCAATAAAAGAAAGCTAGAAGGAAGTACTAAACATTACAAGGAGACAGAATATACAGCTGTTAGCAAAAGGGACAACCCAAAAGGTAAATTACAAATTGGAGACACCAAAATTAAACAAGTGCAACAATTTAAAAATCTGAGAAGTGTTTTAACAGAGGGGATGTGCGTTGTGGTGCAGTAGATATTGAATAGGAACAAAAAAACGGAGAACCGAGTTCAAATTCCAGTCAAATCCGTTGCATACACTTACGCGCAAATACCTTTGGGAAAGGTATTACTCCTACCCTTCCTTCCAGTTATGGGGTTAAATAACAGGACAGATTGGGTTCTATAGCCTTGGTTGGTAACCAGTCTACCGCAGAAAGTAATGACAACCTACTCCAGGAGAATCTTCTGCCCAGTCAGTCATGTCTCTTTCGAGACATGATCGCCCAAGCATGAATCACATATGGCATTCAACTGACTGACTTTAACAGAGGGCGGAAAGTCTTCTTCTTCTATGTGCCGTGTCTTTGTAGGACGTAGGGGATCAAAGTCCTCCACATCTCCCTATCTCTTGTAGTTCTTAACATTCTTTCTGCTGTTACCCCTCCCTAACCCAGCTCTGCCATTCATTTGCTCAAGACCATCAAATATATTACGCGTTGCTTTCTCCTATTTCACTTTACCTCTCTCTGACTTGTGAGTATCAGATTCCCCAAGCCCTCCTTCCTCATTATTTGTCCAAAAACATTTATCTATCTTTTCCTGGTGTTAAGTATTAGTTTCCTTTTCGTCTCCATTCTCCCTAAAACCTCATCGTTGCTCATATGTTCAATCCATGGTATCCTCAGCATCCTTCTGTAGATCCACATTTCTGTTGCTTCAAGGATTCCCTTCATCTTTAGTGAGATTGTCCAGTATTCGCTGCCTTACTGAAGGACAGATATCACATAACAATCCAGTGCTCTCCTGTTTCTTAATACTCAACTCAGCTTCTGGAATGCATTCTTGGCCATGCCAATTCGCCTTTGGATCTCAGTATCGCACTTTCCATCTTCTAACACTTCCCAGGTATTTAAGTATTTGTACCTGCTTGATTTTTGCATTAGGATAGGAATAATGATTGTTGCTCCCATATTCAGTATTCGGTATTCTCAATATCCTTCTGTAGAACCACATTTCTATTGCTTTAAGTCACTTTTTTCATTTGTGATGTGATTGTCCAGTAATTACTGCTATACAAGACGATTGATATTACATAACAATTCAGTACTCCTTTCGTTGTTTCTAACGAAATTTTCTTGTTTCTTAATACTTCACTTAGCATTTGAAAATCATATTTCGCTATCCAAATGAGCCTTCAAATTTTGGTGTCGCACTTTTAGTTCATTGTTAAAACACTTCCCAGATATTTAGATTATTGTACTTACTTGATTTTTATATCTCCAATTTGTAATTTGTATATTGGGATGCTCATGTCAAGTGACAATCATTATCAATGCTTGTGATCTTTCATAAGTGTCTAACTTACTATGGGTGTCGCTTGAGCCTTGTATTAAAATAAATGAACAAGAATCAGATTTATTTCCATTATGGCCGTTTGCAACATTTCCTTGGCGTTGTGAGGCTACTGGTTAACCTCAAAGATTTTTTTATTGCTGATTAACAAATGCAAGGTCAATGAGCTACTCAAAATCGTTGTCAAACACCTTCAAGTGCTACCTCCGGATATGTCATCAGCGTTGTTACTCCCAAGTCATCAGAAGTTTCTGGTCTATGCAACATACTCCTTCGTTGGGTGACCCGACCGTAATGGGATCAGCGTTCTGTCCAGATGCAGAAAAAAAATCCTATGCTCAGTAAAACGTGTTATTTATTCTATAGTATTTCAATTGCTAGTCAGATGACCACTCTTAGCTATTCTGATTGGTCGAAAGAACACAAGGTGGAAAAGATAGAATCTGTCACCGGTGTGTTTATTTTCGTACTTCCTTATTTTTTCTTTCCCTCTTCCTTTCAACTATCAATTTATAAACTAACTTTCAATGTGATCCCCGGCAAAAAATAAAATAAAAAAAAAATAAAAAATAAAAATAAAAATGTGAAGCATTACCCTAATCTTGTGGGAGGTGAAAATGGATTGATTATTCACAAATGTAGTAAAAATGCAGTCGAATAATTCATGATAAAAAACTAGAGGGTTATTGAACGATATTGTTGCAGGTAGAAGACGGTTGACTCGCGGCTTGCAAGGTTTAAAATAATCGTGAACGGGGGAAGTATGACTAGTGGTATAGGAAGGGGATGAAATGGTTCGACCGTGTAGATGTGGCATGGTGGGTCCTCAGCAGTTGAGAAGGTGGAACTTGAAGACATAAGAAAAATAGAAATTTTTTTTTTTTTAATCATTTCACCCCGAGCAAGGCGGAAACGCCACTGATGTGCAGGGGGTTACATAAATGTAAAAAGATTAATTAGAAAAGAGTGAGGAGTGCAAACTAGTTAGAAAGGAACAATAGAAAGCTGAGAAAGCAGGTGCGATGGCAGATACATAGGTGGAGAGAAAGGAAGGTTATACAGGGGAGAGGAGAGAGCTAGAGGCCAGTGGTTAGTAGATGAGTATTAACTTTGCATTTAAATTTCTGGAGGTTGTAGCCGTCAGGAAAGCAAGAATACGGGACTGAGTTCCACAGGCGGGAAGTGCGAGAGAGGAAGCTGCAGGAGTAGAATTGTCGTCTGCATTTGGCTAACCTGACTGTGAATGGGTGGGACCTAGTTGCCTGTCTGGTTGCACGAGTAAACACCTGTTGAGGAGGCACCAGTGACTTAAGCTCATCCGAGCAGAAGCCATGAAAGTATTTATAGATACTTGAATTATATCTTTGGTAAGTAATTTTCACACAATACAAGAAAATACGGATTTACTGAATGAAGTTGTGATATGAACGTAAGAAGATATTAGAATGTCAATTGACAAAATCCAACGGAGAATCTGAAATGTGATCGATCTCGACTTGGCAGCTCAGCTGCAGTCACTCTCTCACCGGCGTAATTTGGCTTCCCTGTGTCTCTTCTACAAATACTTTCACGGCATCTGCTCCGATGAACATAGCTGACTAGTGCCCTCTATGTACGAATTTACTCGAGTTACTAGACTAGCAACTAGGTCCCACTCTTTTACAGTGAAACTGATAAAATGTAACCGTAACTTTTACTCTATCAGTTCCTTTTATAACACTTCCCGCCTATGGATTTCCCTTCTGTATACTTGCTTCCCCGATACCTACAATCTCCAAGAATTTAAATGTAAGGTCAATAGTCATCTTCTTTCTCACTAACTCGCATCCTTTCTCTCAAGCACTTTTCTCCACCCACTCAAATCCCATCTCACCAGTATTCTCATCCTTCTATTATCCTCTTCCTGACGCTCCCTATAACCTGTCCCTCTTTCCCATTACTTTCCTTCTATGAAACCCCCTGCGCACCAGTGGCAGTAAAACTGCCTTGCTTGGAGTGAAATGATTAAAAAAAAGAGGTTGTATAGGAGAGATAACGATTGACCCTAGACTTAAGGTTAAGATTGTAGTTATCAGGAAAAACATTCTCCCGGGAGTTTGTTCCAAAAAGTAGCGGTTTTGGTGAAAAAAAGCTCCATGAATGGAACTTTCTTCTTACGAATACGAAGAAAATTGGAATGGTTCTTCACAGTGTACGTGACTTGGCGGAAAGTAAGAATTGGTGGAACTAAAAAAATGTAACTCGTCAGTAGAGTCGCACAGATGAAGCAGACTATGCGAACTAAATCTTGAGGGATATAAGGCCACATATTGCGTAACGATCGAAAGCACTCTCGGCTAGCCACACCTGGGTTACAAAATTCATGTGCGAGGAAACAGAGATTAGTTGAAACATGTACATCCATCGTTTCGATACAGGATTTGCCTACACTGTTTAGCACTTCGATGAGTGGCATTGAGTTTGAAGATACGTGTGAAGAAATGAAGAGACATGATATGACCCTTATTGCTCATAGCATCTCTCAGGGAACAGTGTAGGTTAACTTGATGTGTATCACTTTGTGTATGTCCATCATGTCGGCAGAGAATCATTTGTTGTTTCTTCCATTTTCCTAGCCACTTTTAATGAGGTTGAGTAGCTGCTGTTGACTTTTAATGCCACGTGATCCGAAGGCAAATTGGCATGGCAAAGGACGCGTTCCAGAAGATGAGCAAAATACTAACACACAGGAAAATCTCAATAGAAACGAAGAAAAGAGTGCTAGACTGCTACGTGATGTCAGTTCTTCAATACGGCTGTGAATGCTGGACAATATCATCGAAAATGAGGACAAAACTGGAAGCGGCCGAAATGTGGTTCTACAGAAGGATGCTACGGATATCGTGGACTGAGCATACAAGCAACGACGAGGTGTTAGAAAGAATGGCAACAAAAAGGAAATTGATGCTGAGCATCAGGAAGAGACAACTGAAGTTCCTGGGACATGCAATGAGGAAGGAGAGCCTGGAGAACCTGATACTGACTGGACAGATAGAAGGAAGGAGAGACAGAGGAAGGCAGCGGATAACATATTTGCAGGGACTGATCAGGTGGATGACGGAACGGGGGTTGCCAGGAGCAACAGGAGCAAACATACTAAGAGCCACAAGGGATAGGGAGACGTGGAGATCCATGATCGCCTACGTCCTGAAGGGATAGGGCACATAGAAGAAGTTGATAAGTCAGTTTGGTAGCTGCGATTTTAAGAGATATGAGAAAAGGCTAAAATTTATCGCGTAACATTGTTAGATCACCTTCTATTTATTAATATTTTAGTTGCAAAATTTGGAGTTTGAGTTGGATTTTAATGGACCCTTGATCACAGAAAGAGTCATAACAAGAAACTTGGGCTGTAACCATGTTGCGATGCTTAACAAGCTCATCTACCGGTTCAGTTCGCTCCTGTTCATATATTGTAGCTTGTGTCAGACATGTAGGAAATACCAATGAAAGGGAATGAAGTTTTAAGTCAATACACTTGAGGAATATTTGTGAGAAAACAATTGTTTCACTACAACTGACAAACATTCACTACAATGTAGGAGGATTGTTATTACATAACCAATCAACTCTTATAATTGTTTTTAATAACATTTTTATTGCATTTTTTTAGGTTTTGAAAGACATCTTTCGCTATTCCAATGCATCTTCGGATTTCGGTGCCACATTTTTATCAGTTTTTATGACACTTCATAATTGATTTTGATATCTCCAATTCGTAACTAGCATCTTGTGCTGTTTCTTTATATTAAGTCTTTTTACAAATTATGGCTAGTCCTTTCACCCAGCCTTCGATTATTACCTTGTCTAGGAGTTTCTGCATTAACACCACCTCTTAACGGCTGTTGTCTCCATGTCCACGATGTCCTGTGGTGGTAGCACCTGTTAGGGTCCCAACTATAGGCAAACAGAGAGCACCAAAACGAAAATCAACAGTACATTTTTATAATAAAACTAGTAGTATAGCCCGGCGTTGCTCTGTTGTAATGAAAGCTTTTATATATATATATATATATATATATATATATATATATATATTATCGATTTTCTGCACTATTGTGAGAACTGCAACCTTGAAACTTCTGAATATCGTTACTTATGTCTTTGTCTATGAGTGTATCAAATTTGATTAAAATCGGACCACTTCTTCTATAACCCGATTTTTCCGATTTTCGATATTTATCGGGGTACCTTGACATAAAACCTAGCTAAGTGCACTCGCAGACGCTTTTAGTACAACTGTGTAAATTTTCAAGAAAAACGGTTCAGCCGTTTCGGAGTCTCGGACACACACACACACAGACAAATACACACACACACACACACACACACACACACACACACACACACACAAAGTCCCATTTATAAATAAGTTTAAATGACCAACAATCTATTTTTATAGCAAAAGACAAAACGACAATCAATGCCACAATAAAGACATAAAACATACGTCTTTATAGTAAAATAACCCAGACTATATTTTATGATCTACAAACTATACATCTAAAAATTATACCTTTACTCGGAACGTACATATAATTATGTACAAAATATCTGCAGTTGAAAGAAGAGAATGTGCGTAGTGGTGCAGTGGATATTGGCACGGAACGTGAACTCGGAGAGCCGAGTTCGAATTCCAGTTGAATTCGTTACATTTACTTAAGCGCAAAGACCCCTGGGAAAAGCATTGATCCGTCTCTTTCCTCCAGCTTTGGATCAAATAACAGGACAGATTTGGTTCTATAGCCTTGTTTGGCAACCAGTCTACTACAGAAATTAATGGCAACCTAATGCGGGAAAATCTTCTATCCAGTCAGTCAAGTCTTTTTCGAGACATGATCGCCCAAGCTTGTATCACGTATGGCATTTAACTGACTGACAATATATATTTAGATTTTGGGATTGAATAACTCATAGGAGATTAATATACAAATAAAAATTTAAAAAAGAAAACAATCGACCAGTTCATGTTATTTTCTTTCTCTGCCTAGCTTCGACACTGTGTCATATGCGTATCTTATGTTGAGTCTATTAAAAATAAATCCTAGTAGGACCTGTAGTATCACCTCGCAATATAGATTGAATAAATCCAGTGAAAAGACTCATCTTACACACTCTTTTCATTTTTGCATACATACTGTATTCAGTTTCTATCTGTATGATGGTTGTTTGGTCTCTATTAGAAATTCTGTCTTATTTTAACATCTTTCCCCGAATAATAAGGTTTTCCTAACAGTTCAAATAGCTCTTAGTGTTGTAGCTTATCAAATGGTTTCGCTTAGTCTATGAAACGCAGGTAAACGTCATTGTTCATTTGTATTGCTCTCTCTCTCTCTCTCTCTCTCTCTCTCTCTATTACTCTCTCTTCTTCTCTCAGATACATAATATTCTGATCATAAATATTGCATTTCTTGTTTCAGTGTCCTTAAAATAGCATAATGAGTACTTTTTTTAAAGTCATTTCACCCCAGGCAAGACGGGATCACCACTAGTTCACAAGAAGTTACAGTGAGAGATAAGACTGTGTACAGGGGATATTTAAGAAAAGATTAAAGATTATTTCAGTTTGAATTTTGTTTAATGGTCTATCCACCCCTGTAGGTTATTTAATGCCAAAAAGGTAAGGTTTTAAGGTATTTTAATGTCCCGTTACAGTGAGAAGGTTACTTTAAATTTTGATGAATAGTTTTTCATTTTATTTTTTTTCTAGCTTTGTATTCAAAAAATTATTGCTGGTTATATTATTTGTTATGGTAATATTTTTTTCCTTAAAAAATGTATTGTTGATAATATTTTTTCTTAAAAAAATTATATTTTTCTATAAGAGTTTATTTTATGTATATTTTTCTATACTTGCATATTTTTGAGCCCAGTTTGGGGGTTATCTATTTGCCAATAGCTGGGACCCTAACAGGTGCTACCACTCTGGGTCAGGCTGAACCTGTGAACAACAGCAATTAAGAAGTGGTCCCATGCTCCCAACAATCTCCCAATCAGAGGCTTTGCTGCCGGATGCAGTTTACCGTCATACTAAGGACCAGATTAAAGAAGAATGGCATTCAAAAAGATAGAATATGGCAGTTTACGTTGCATTTAAACTTTTGGAGATTGTAGCTCTCAGGGAAGCAAGTAAGTAGAAGCGAGTTTCACAGGAAGGGAGTTTCACAGACGGGAAGTGCGAGGAAAGAAACTGTTGGGGTAGAAGAGGCGGTTATATTTAATTATTTCAACGGTAAATGGGTAGGATCTAGATGCCAATCTAGTAGCACGGTTAAATTCACATAGTCGGACCATCAGGGGACAAAAGCTCATCAGAGCAGATGCTATGAAAATATTTGTAGAAAAGACAGAAGGAAGTCACGCCACGTCGGTGAGAAAGTGACTGAAATGTGTTATAAAACGAGAGGTGGCTGTAGAAAAAACTATGTTGCAAATTTATATACTATCTTCTCGACTGATTAGGCTAAAACTTTTATCATGAAATTTGAAACGGTTACATTTTGGGAATTGGTTTCAGCTCCTGCTTATGAGACATCTTGTCTTGCGTTTGTAGTTGGGGTCGACGGGAGTGGGAAGATGGCTAGACTAGGTAAAACAAAAAGAAAAAAAAATATATACAGAAACTTTCGTGACCAATAAGTTGGAAACGCCCCAAAAAAGTGAAAGTTTGGCTTTATGTCAAGAAATTTTCTCTTTCACCCTCTCTCACAGCCAAGAAAAAGCAAGCAAACAAACAAAACAAAACTTTAAAAAAACCAAAACAAATGGAAGAATTTTGGCATTTACTTCACAGAAAAAATTATACAAAGCCAGGAATAAAGAACTTTATTATTTTCGCCGTCTTTTATTGAGCAAATTCATATTTATCTTTTACGGTTCCTTGCGAGGTATGAAGCTGATTTGAGGAAAGACTGTTTCCATGAATATTTTATCAAATACAAAAGTTATGTATTTATTCATAGTATTGTATGGTACATATCTATGCATTACTTAAATAGTCTGGAGCACTCGTAAAAAATCAGGGAAAACCTTTTGGGGAACTAATATTTGTTGATTTAGCATTCTTTTTAGATCTTCCTTATGCTCCAACACTTGTCACAATCGAAAAATACTGATTTGCTATCATCTTAGAAGCGAAGTCCTGTATATCGATACAGTTTGAAATCAACTGTTTGTTTACAAATGTAAATTTTCAAATGTATTTACGTCATTGATATATGCATATGAAAACAGACTTTGTTTTACATTTTTACAAAAAGATCTATCTATCTATCTATCTATCTATCTATCTATCTATCTATCTATCTATCTAAATAAATAAATAAATAAATTCAGTCTGTCCGCCCGTGTGTCTGTCCAGAAAATGGACACACTAGATTCACATAGACATGTGACACTTAAGAATCAGGACAAAATCCTGTGATTGAAAATCTGTTTTTCATCAAGTGCCTGAACATCCAGCATTGGGATTTGTGTCTGGATGAGGAGGGAACAGTAACAATTTCAAATGTTAAAATAACTGAAAGCAATTTTTCTTCTTCTTCTTCATCTGCCGTGTCCCTTCAATATGTAGGCGATCATGAACTTTCACTTGGCTCTGTCTCTTGTCGCTCTCAATATTTTTCCTCTTAGTATTTCTCCGAAACCCCGCTCCGTCATCCATTTGCTCAGGCCCATCAAGTAGGTCTCGCGCTACATTTCCCTGTCTCTGTTTCCTTCTATCTGTCCTGTGAGTATTAAATTCTCCAGGTCCTTCTTCCTCATTACTTGTCCCAGGAGCCTCATCTCTCATTCTTAGGTTAACTATCAGTTTTCTCCTCGTTTCCATCCTAGCCAACATGGTATCCTCAGCATTCTTCTGTAAGACATATGGTTTTACAGAAGGATGCTACTTCAAGCCCCTCCTTCATCCTTGATGAGATCGTCTAACATTCACTGCCATACGGAAAGACAGATATCACATAGAAAGTCAGCACTCTTCTCTTTGTTTCCAACGAGATTTGCTTGTCTTTCAGAACTCTGGTTAGCTTTTGAAATGCGTCTTTGGATCTCAACATCGCACTTTCCATCTTCTGTCAGAATACTTCCCAAGTATTACTAGTTTTATTTTAGTTTCTTCGACCTGGGGTCTTTCTTTTGGGGTTTTCTTTTTATTGATAACCATAGGTTCAGTTTTCTTGAAGTTTATGCTTAGTCTTTTCTTCTCGCTTTCTCTTGCTACCTTCTGTAGAATGTCCTGCATTCTCCTTTACTTGACTGCTATCAGCACCGTGTCATCCGCGTATCTTACATTGTTGAGAATGTTGCCGCCAATGATGAATCATGACAAGGATTTTATTTCTCTTAGAATAGTTTCGCTGTATAAGTTGAATAGATCCGGTGAGAAAACACATCCTTGTCTTACGCCCCTTTCTATTTTTGTATAGCTGTTAAATTCACTCCCTATTGTATGCAAGGGGTTTGCTGCCAATATAGATTGTTGATTATCCTAATGTCTTTTCCAAAAATGTCGAGGCTTGTCGAGCATCTCTATCAAGTCTTTGTGGCGTACTTTGTCGAACGCCTTTGCGTAGTTTATAAAGCACAGATAAAGGCCCTTCTGTATTTCTCTTGCCCTTTCTTTTCTTCTGAGCATGAATATCGCATTCCTTGTTTCGGTATCTTTAATGAAGCCACACTATCACTGGGCCGATTCTGTTGCATGGTCTGTTCATCAGAACCCGGATGATGAGTTTTTTTTATGTGGCTCATTTAGCTGATTGTTCAGTGGAGGTCACATTCCTCTGCATCTACTTCTTAGGTAGTGATATGAAAATTGATCTGCTTAGGTCTCCCGGTATATTACCGCTGTTGTAGATTTTGTTTATTATTTCTGTGAGTTTGTCTAGGCCAAACTTTCTGAGGACATCAACATCTCTATTGCTATTCCATGTTTAATTTGGCCTATGCTGATTCCACTTCGGTTTTTAATATTTGTAGTCCGTCCGTAATTTTGTGTATTGTTGGTTGCTTTCTCTGTGTCGTGGAAGAGATCATCAATATACTCATCCCATCTCTGAAGCATTTTTCTTTTCCTAGTATAAGTGTACCGTCCTTTGTTTTTATACATTCTGTTGCTGAACAGGTCCTTTGTACTGTTCCTTTATTTTTAAGGCATATCACCATTATTTGTTGCGCTCGGTCTCTCTATTTCGGCACATTTGTCGTTGCACCATCTTTCTTTTACCTGTCTGAATTTGTTCCTTATTCCATTATGTAGTTTCCTGTGTTCTGTTCCATATCTTGGCATCGTTTTTTGTCTCTTTTGCATCCGGTCAAGAATCTCTTCAGTAATCCATTCATTTTTTCCGATGTGCTTTTTCCTTTGGGAATGATGTCATTTGCCAATATCACTAGAGCCACTCTTACTGTGCCCCATTTTGAGCTTCTGTTTCCAATTTTTTCTTGGTATTTCATTTTCACACTGTCCTATATACATTTCCTGCAGATTCGGGTCATTCACGAGTCCTAGAGTCCTAGAGCTGTGTCATTCACGAGTCCTAGAGTCCTAGAGCTGTGCCATTCACGGAGTCCTAGAGTCCTAGAGCTGTGTCATTCACGAGTTCCTAGAGTCCTAGAGCTGTGTCATTCACGAGTCCTAGAGTCCTAGAGCTGAGCCATTCACGGGTCTAGAAGTCCTAGAGCTGTGCCATTCACGAGTCCTAGAGTCCTAGAGCTGTGCCATTCACAGTCCTAGAGTCTAGGCTGTGCCATTCACGAGTCCTAGAGTCCTAGAGCTGTGCCATTCACAGTCCTAGAGTCCTAGAGCTGTGTCATTCACGAGTCCTAAGGTCCTAGAGCTGTACCATTCACGAGTCTAGAGAGTCCTAGAGCTGTGTCATTCCTGATCTCAGTCCTAGAGCTGTGTCATTCACGAGTCCTAGAGTCCTAGAGCTGAGCCATTCACGAGTCCCTGAGGTCCTAGAGCTGTGCCATTCACGAGGTCCTAGAGTCCTAGGCTGTGCCATTCACGAGTCCCTGGAGGTCCTAGAGCTGTGCCATTCCCAGGTCCTAGAGTCCTAGAGCTGTGCCATTCACGAGTCCTAGAGTCCCTGGGGCTGTGCCATTCACGAGTCCTGAGGTCCTAGAGCTGTGCCATTCTGAGTCCTAGAGTCCTAGAGCTGTGCCATTCACGAAGTCCTAGAGTCCTAGAGCTGTGCCATTCACAATCCTGGGATCTAGAGCTGTGCCATTCACGAGTCCTAGAGGTCTAGGCTGTGTCATTCACGAGTCCTAGAGTCCTAGAGCTGTGCCATTCCACGAGTCTAGAGTCCTAGAGCTGTGTCATTCACGAGTCCTAGAGTCCTAGAGCTGTGTCATTCACGAGTCCACAGAGTCCTAGAGCTGAGCCATTCACGAGTCCTAGGAGTCTCCTAGAGCTGTGCCATTCCCAGGTCCACAGAGTCCTAGAGCTGTGCCATTCACAAAGGTCTAGAGTCCTAGAGCTGTGCTGCATTCACGAGTCCTAGAGTCTAGAACTGTGCCATTCACGGAGTCCTAAGTCCTAGAGCTGTGCCATTCACGAGTCCTAGGAGTCCTAGAGCTGTGCCATTCACGAGTCCTGGAGTCCTAGGCTGTGCCATTCACGAGTCCTAGAGTCAGAGCTGTGCCATTCACGGAGTCCTAGAGTCCTAGAGCTGTGCCATTCACGAGTCCTAGGAGTCCTAGAGCTGTGCCATTCACGAGTCCTAGGTCCTAGAGCTGTGCCATTCACGAGTCACAGAGTCCTAGAGCTGTGCCATTCACGAGTCTATTACAGTCCTAGAGCTGTTTTAGGTTTCTTTAATCGTCTTAGTTTCATACAACTGGTAGGTGGTCACTTCCGCAGTCAGCACCTGGGTAGTGAAGTACTGCGTTTCTGTATCTCTTGTTGATAGTATCATAATTAATTTTATTATTAATTTCTCCTCCTGGACTTCTCCATGCTCTAGTCTCCTTGAAACCAGGTGTTAATTATTATCATTCGCTGTGTACCATTAGACCCCTTTCTTACCACGGCTATTGCGGTGTCCTAGTCAAAAATTGTCGATCGTTTCACCTTGTGGGAATAGCATAAGCTATCCACCCCAGTTTCAGGTCAAACATATTGGAACGATCCAATATCAGCGAATTAACCTATCGCAGTAACGGATTGCGTTTTTAGCAATGCCATTGGCCTAAACCCAGTTTAGCGCCAAAATTCAACAAGCTGAGCCGATTCAAAACATATATAAACCACATTTTCGAATCAAATTTTAGTGCACCCCAAAGTGCTAGCCGAATCCACGCTGGTCACTTTCAACAACCTCGACCAGCAACACTTCACTTTTGCACGCTAGCTTTCTAAGTGCTAATGGGTTCTGGGGTCATTCACTTCATTCTTCACATACTGAAAGTCCTTCCTCACGACCGTCAAGAACTTCACCCACTTGCTTTAAAAATATTCTTTGACATTTTCTCGACCAATGATATTTTTAATCTCCGTGAAAAGTTTTATTCAGACTTATATTCATATTCATACTGATTACTTTTATGTAACACAAAAAAATGAATACTGAATATTTTTATAATTAAAAGATTAAGATATTTCGTCTCCTTCAAATATTTTCGGCAAGGTACGTAAATCTCATTTTTGTTTCTACAACCTACATTACGTTCAAATCTATGAACATTCGCCACACCGTACTTCGGTTGTATCTTTGTAACGAATCGAACTTTCGTCACTCAAACAAACGTTTACGATATTTCATTCTTGACTATTTCATGTTAAAACTCATCTTAACATTACTCGTCATTTCGGCATCACAGGCCTGTCTTCGTAAGTGGATTTAATTGTATTTCTTGAACTGTTGAAATTGTTCTTTGTTTATATAAAATTATTATTGTTATATTTTGTTTGAACAACCAGTTGTTTGAGTTAATCATTTCTACATTTTGTCTGGATTGTCATTTCTTGTGAAAGTAAATTAAAATAGTTGTGAACTTGGTTAAGAACACGAACACAGCCTTAGTAAACCTTACTCCATCAACCACAAGTGTCGCAACAACCTTCCCTCCCTTGGCCAACTTTGGTATTCAGATCTCCCATAATGAATCTGATGTCTTGTGATTTGCATGTTCCTCGGCATAATCGAGCATGGAGTAGAATAATATTATTTCTTCTTTTGTATTTTATGTTTTCGGTACATGTACCACTATTAACGATATATTGAGAGGCTTCCCTTTAAGTTTAACTACTAGAATTCTTTCAGATATCTAGCAGTATCCCATAATGCATTTCCTTGTGTCTTTATCCAGTAAAACGCCAACTCCTTTTTTTATTATTTTTTACCTCCTGCGTATATGATTCTGATATATCCCGGGAAGGAATATCAGGGAAAAGAATAGTGTAAGAATAATACTTAACACTGAAGATAGATTAGAAGAGATTTATTATACAACAGTACAATAAACCAATAGACGTACAAGATATATATGGCCCGGCCAAAAAATGTCTGTCTAATATTCCCCAGTCGTGCTTCTACCCTTCGCCGGAACCACGACTGGGTTATTGCTTTCTGCTCGGAGCAGAGAGCGCCCTTTATCCGAAGGCAGAGAGCTGACAGTGTCATAGATCCGTCTAGTGACGTATGCATTATTTAGCTGTCCCTCCCAGTAAGGGCAACATATGACACATGGTCAATTTATAACTGGGCTTTCCGGGCTATATGGCCCGGCCAAAAAATGTCTGTCTAATATTCCCCAGTCGTGCTTCTACCCTTCGCCGAAACCACGACTGGGTTATTGCTCTCTGCTCGGAAGCAGAGAGCTGACAGTGTTATAGATTCGTCAGTCTAGTGACGAATGCATTATTTAGCTGTCCCTCCCAGTAAGGGCAACATATGACACATGGTCAGTTTATAACTGGGCTTTCCGGGCTATATGGCCCGGCCAAAAAATGTCTGTCTAATATTCCCCAGTCGTGCTTCTACCCTTCGCCGGAACCACGACTGGGTTATTGCTCTCTGCTCGGAAGCAGAGAGCGCCCTCTACCCGTAGGCAGAGAGCTGACAGTGTTATAGATTCGTCTAGTGACGAATGCTGACGTATGCCCCCAGTCATAGTCTTTTATAGACTAGACCATATCCATTACGGGGTAGAATAGGATGTTCCTCTACAACAGATTCTGTTGTCATCACTGATTCAATCTCCAGTGTTTGGCCACATATGCCTAAAATATTTATATTTAATCTAGTCATGCTTCACGTTTTACAGCTGTCCACAGTTTTTCATGGTTCTGACATTTCACGTCCCAAGAGTCATTTTTGTTTGTTGCGAACGATCGCAGAATAACGATCCGGTGACACCTGTCGCTCATGTTCTTTAATTCCGGGCGAGGGATAAATTCTGAGGAAATTTAAACCCTTAACGCTGTTTTAAAGTAACACAAATATTTTGTGAACTTTTGGTTTAAACTCAGTTTCAAATATCTCTAAAACTTTGCGAATTGAAAAATAAAAAAATTTCTTCAGAATGCCAAGTAATCAAAGAGTTAAAGCAAGCGGTTTCGTGCCGTGAGGTTTTGAAGTTCTGCAGAGTTTGTGATTTGAAGAACTCAATTTTTAGCCTAGTTTGAAATTTCGGCCCAAATCGGAGTATCGGTTCAAATCGGTCTTTTGGTGGGAACTGAATTTATAGCCCAAATCAACATTAAATTGAGGTTTTGAAATTCCATGAAGTGAATTTATGACGCTTCAGTCCGGACCTTGGGTCCTAACCTGGTCACCGACCGAATTATAATGGGATTCAGAACCGGAGTCAGGGTTTATGCTGTCGATACGGAACCAATTATGACGACGCTCAAGAGTCGCTAGTCGTGATGGCCCCGTCACAGTAGCTGGTCTTCGATTCGTCTATTTCAACGATGTTGCCTCTTGAATTTTGATCACGAGGAAAACACGTTGAAATCCCTCTTGCCGTATCTTTACCACCTCAAACCAGACCGGACACTTGTGTTGATAAAATAAAATACCGTACCAATTAAAAAAAAATAATTTCGAAGACGCCTGGATAAGTTGTGGAAAAGTTCCTTATATATATATAAAAAAATTAGCAAGCAGAAACAGAATATAACAGTCGTCGAATTTCTATTTTCACAACGGAGCGAAAGTTTTTGTTTAAGCTTTCAAGTTCCTAAAATTTTTAAAAAGTCTTTTCAGGGCTCTTTACCGAAGCCTTACGGAAACAGCCGAAGTGGGGCTTTTGGACGGCGGCGGCAATAAATTCGTCTTGTCTCTTGAGTTCGGAGCGGCAACAACAATTCAACTTTTTAACCCTTTACGGCTCTTTGTATTTCTTGACATCTTCAGCCAGGACACTATCGGAAGCACATTATTTGACTTTAACTCTTTTAAGTCAATCGGCGGTAGGCGACGTTTCTTTACATCTTCAGCCAGGAGCTCTAGGGGGGGTAACCCCTCTTTAGGTCGTGACCCCCAGTCGGTTACATCTCTGGGCTGAGAACCGACTGGACTTCAACACATTTTGGCCTTCTCGGCTCTGATATTTATGCGTGTCCCAAGTTCTCTTGGGAGGTGCGTGACGGACACGATATGTCCATGCAAACAAAATCTCTAACCAATGAGACCACTCCCAGCTCGCACCACGAGGCGGAGTGATTTTTGGCTTAACCAATGAATTAATATTTCTGTTGACGTCATTTCCTTTCATCTTCTTCTTCTTGATTCAACTGATTACATTTTTTAATCATTTCACCCCAAGCAAGGCATTCCACTGCCACTATTGCGCATGGGGCTACATAGAGGAAGATAAAGAGAAGGAGTGGTTAGATATAGGAAATGTCAGAAGGAAGGTGATAGATGGGTAAGAATACAGAGGATGGGGTTAGGGTAGATGGGAAGAGTGTTTGAAAGAATGGGAGCAAGTTAGTGTGTTAGGAGGTGTCTATTGACCTTACATTTAAACACCTGAAGATTGTAGCCGTCGGGGAAGCAATCATGTGGGAAGTGAATTCCACAGTCGGGAAGTACGAGAGAAGAAACTGTTGGAGCAGAAGTTGCGGTTGCATTTTATCGGTTTCACTGTAAAAGGGTGGGATCTAGTTGCTAATCGAGTATGTCGTGCAAATTCGTACCTAGGGGGCGCCAGTGATCTAAGTTCATCGGAGCAGAAGCCGTGACAGAATTTATAGAAGAGGCACAGGGAAGCCACGTTGCGCCGGTGAGAGAGAGACTGCAGGCGGTCTGCCAAGTCGGTATCGATCACATTGCAGACCCTCGGCTGTACCTTGTCGAGAAGCCCGAGGAGAGTAGCAGGGGCACCCGACCAGATATGGCAGCAGTATTCAATGCACGGGCGGATGGTGGATTTATATATGTGCAGGATAGACTCATACGGAAAAACTTCCGGGCTTTGCACAGAAAACCGACTTTCATGGCAGCGGATTTAGCAATGGATTCGATATAATCATTCCATTTGAGGTCCGCTGAAAGTGTGAGACCAAGGAGGTGTAGTGTTTTATTCTCTGGGAGGCAAGCCTGGTCCATGCTAATGGGAGGTAGGTGCGATTGTCTATGATAGTTAATTGATAGTAGCTTCGTTTTAGAAGCATTAAAATTTACGAGCCATTTCTTACCCCAGTCCACTACCGATTGGAAGTCCTTTTCGAGCTCGGCTGCAAGGTTAACTTTGTCGCCTACACCAGATTTTTGATCGAGGCGAGAGTAAACTGTGGTGTCATCGGCGTACATACCTACTTGGGATCTTATGGCATCAGGAAGATCATTAATGTAGATCAAAAAGAGCGTAGGACCTAGGATAGAGCCTTGAGAGACACCCGCGTTCGTATGGTAGTTCTGGGTGGCATGTCCGTTTACGTCAACAACTCTAGCTTTTAGCTTGGAAAGTCTTATAATTCACTTTTATTTCCATAGCTAAAGTTTTAACCTTTTTAGCACCCAATCAAAAATTTTGACTGTCGTGTTTTTAATGCCGCTATTTTTCTTAGGCTTCTGATCCACTTTCTTATAAACAATGCAAAATTATATTTTTCCTTTCTATTCTCTTCAATTTCCAGTTAGTTTTTTTTTTTTACGATTTTAGAAGTTTTGTTACAAAACTTCTATTTTTAAACTCGACTCATATTGCGATTAATGATAAACTACAGAATCAACAATACTACTAGTAATAATTTCTTTCGCTCCGTCGTATTAAACATAGGATTACATTTTTTTACTTGTAATATTACATATGTGCGTGGTGGTCCTGTGGATATCGGCTCTGAACAAGAAATCGGAGAGCCGAGTTCGAATTCCAGTTGAATTCATTGCATTTACTTACGCGCAAATACCCTTGGGAAAGGTATTAATCCGTTTCTTCCTTCCAGTTATGGGTTAAATAACAGGACAGACTGGGTTCTATAGCCTTGGCTGGCATCCAGTCTACCGCAGAAAGCAATGGCAACCTACTGCGGGATAATCTTCTGCCCAGTCAGTCATGTCTCTTTCGAGACCAAGCGTGTTTCACGGATGGCACTTAACTGACTGAATATTACATAAGTATCGTAAGCATGGCAATTATAGGTTACAAATTGAGGAGTTCAAAGTTATTTGTTCAAAATTATCATTACTGCATCCTAAACTGGAACAGAGGTCCCTTTTGTTTCAGGTTTAATTAGCTCTCCGCAGGAAATAGCTTAATAGTCCACACAGACTACATATATACAGAGTGCGGTAGTAATACAACCCGCATATACCTTTCCACATTATGATCAGAAATTAGCTTGATGTAGATACCATTGCTACTTATGTCCTACCATTACGGGGCGGGCATTTCTTGGGTGTACAAGTAGGAGATATTTTTGCTGCATTCTGTATATTTTCATGTTTTCTGTTAAGAAAATATTTTTAGATAAAAGATTATTTGGAGATACAGATTATTTTAAAAAATTCATAAAAGATGTTATTTTCATTGCAGAACAGATATCTAAACTTATTTATAAATGGAACTTTGTCTGTGTGTGTGTGTGTATGTGTGTGTGTATCCGTTACTTATAGACTCCGAAACGGCTGAACCGATTTTCTTGAAACTTTACACAGTTGTACTATAAGCGTCTGCGAGTGTTCTTAGGTAGGTTTTGTGTCGAGGTATCTCTGATAAATATCGAAAATCGATAATCGAAAAAATCGGGTTATAGAAGGAGTGGTCCAATTTTAATCAAATTTGATACACTCATACACAATATTAAAGGCAAGATGTTTGTATGTGTGTGTCTGTTTATATGCCTGTATGTCTGTATTTTTTAAGCTCTTTTATTTTAGTTTTTGCTTCGGGTTTGGCTCTAAGTAGGTATAACTGTAGTTCTTAGTCTCAGCCATGATACCATTTACTCAGAGGACTTATTTAGCCTTCAAAATTCAGTTTACGATGAAAAAAACTTATTTGATATCCATACCAGGAAATTAAAATTTGACTTACATCCATTCATTTTTCTTTCAGTCTACGGTTTCGCTTTAACTGGAAACAACTATTGCTTTTTAGTCTTTCGTTCCAACGTCCAAAGAGTCTGAGCTCCAGTACCATGGATTAGTTTTAAAGCTTTCATTACACCCGAGCAACGCGGGGCTATACTGCTAGTATATATATATATTTAAATTAAACAGTAAACGGATATATAAATATTTTAAATAAGACAGTTTTACTCGGGTGAAACTTTACCCGTTTTTACAAAACAGATTCATTTTAATTAAAGAACAAAAAAAAAAAAAACATAATTATAGTAATACCAATGTTGTACCTCTAAACATTCGTTTATAAATATATATATATATGCGTGTGTGTGTTTGTGTGTGTGCGTATAAATGAATAAAAGTTAATTTTAGTTACCGCTTGACCGATATATATATATATATATATATATGTGTGTGTGTGTGTGTGTGTGTGTGTGTGTGTGTGTGTGTGTGTGTATACAAATGAATAAAAGTTAATTTTACTTACCACTTGACCTATTTCAAAGCGTTGCAGGTACATGGATAGAGCTATTGAATTATTCACAGGAAACGTTAATCATGAAGTATAAACAAATTCCCAATTTGTAAAATGCCTGTTACGAATGTGACAATATTTAAATATTCATAACCACTATAATATAAATATATTGAAGTTAAAAATCTGATTTTTATATAATTTTTAAGTTTTATAAAATAAAATAAACTTAGCAAATTCACCAACAATTACACACACACAGACAACCAAAATACATACATACACACACACACACACGCGCGCACACAATGTATGTGTGTGTGTGTGAGGTTTGAACAGGCCAGTTACTACAACATCTAAACAGCTAGATTACCCCTCTCACTTATGATATGTTTATCGTTGTGACAGCTTTTACAACATGAAGCCTATTTAATTTCGTTTGCCTGGGACATGTATTTACTTAGATATTCACATTCTAAATAATGTCAATTTGTGGGAGAAGAGACATTTATATGTATGGGATTATTACAAATATAAAATTTGTCATTTAGCTGGTCGATTTTATATTTAGCAACACGACTCCAGTGTTTTAGGTGTCCATAGCCAGGAATCGATTTCTATTTTTCGATTCTTGATTATTAAAACTTCAAGCATCCCCAGAAGTAAATTTGTATAGGACGAGTATCTAAAGTTTCTAGAAACCAGTACAGTCATCTGCATGTAAAATATATACTACCAATGTGCTATTTGCTTATCCGAATCTTAACTTTCACTTGAACAAGGTTATTCGTTTGAAGCAACTACTGACAACTGGATAGGGTTTTCAAGTCATAGTTTGTTTGGGGAGATCATTATTACATCACTCCAAAGTGTTATGTTTTATCCTCTATCTATATGTATATGGGTACATACCTCATTATCAGTGTATATCAGTATCTATCTATGTATATATCGATTCCAGCCTGTCCGTTATCTATCTATCTATCTATCTATCTATCTATCTATCTATCTATCTATCTATCTATCTATCTATCTATCTATTTCAGTCTGTTAATTATCTATCTATCTATCTATCTATCTATCTATCTATCTATCTATCTATCTATCTATCTATTTCAGTCTGTATCTATCTATCTATCTATCTATCTATCTATCTATCTATCTATCTATCTATCTATCTATCTATCTAATCCAGGCTATTGAGCTATATATGTATGCCTTCTGTTTTTATATATATTTCAGCTTACATAAATCTTGTACACACACACACACACACACACACACACACACACACACACACACACACATATATATATATATATATATATATGTATCTATAATTGTATGTCACTTATCTAATTTCCCCTTCTCTCTATCTGTCTATTTGTCCAACTCTCTTAATCCAACCACAATATCTAAATCAATCTATCACATGTAAATTTATCATCCGCCTTATTACTCTTCTAATTTCTATCGCCAGAAGACACACAGACGTTCGCTTCAATTTCTGTTAAGGAAGTTCACAGCAATTTACTACCACAATAATAACGAAGCTTTCTATCCTTCCAGCATGATGTAGTAATTTGATGGCCCGATGAACTCCGACCACATAACGGCAATGGCGGAGAAGTAGTCATACAAAATAGTTCTCGGAACAAGTCTGTTTAATTGGCCACCGTACAGCGGATCGGCGTAAAGATCTCTCTGATCTGATATGGATTCAGAGGCTGCATTCAGGAAAATGCGCACTCAGCCGTTGGACTATTAAGTAAAGTATATGAGAAACGTATAATTTGCCACTGTTTCAGTATAGGGTCATAAATTGTGTGCACTGAATGGCGAATAATTCCCCATGCAATGGCACTTACCAATATGGAAAGGAAAATGGAAAGGTAGGAACAAACAGAAAATTGTAGCAGAATAAGGAAATATCATTCTTCTTTCTTCTATTTCTCGTGTCCCTTCAGGATATTGATGATCATGTCTCTCCGCAATTTCTCGTCCTTAGAAGATTTTAATAGAGTTCGACTTTCTGTTATCTCTCCTAAATCTACTTGTCCCTCAATCCATGTACTCAGGTATGTTATGCATTGGTTTCCACTCTGTTTTTTAACTGTCATGTGAGTATCAAATTTTTCAAGCCGTCTTTCCTCATTCATTACATTCCCTAGAAATTTCGACTATCTCTTCCTGATGTTAAGTATAAGTGTTCTTTTTGTTATTATTTTGTTTAAAACTTCATCATTGCTCACATGTTCAGTCCATGGTATTCTCAGCATTCTTCTGTGCGATGTATAATATCTTGGTCAGTGTCGAATTTTGCCAGAAAGTGTATTTTGCATTCTAAGCAAAGATATGTCGCTGAGTGCAGAATGCGACAGGTGCAGGCTGAGTTATTGTTTTGACAGACAGAGGTCAAGGAAGGGTCAATGCAGTGGGGCCGAGTCAATGGGTTAATAATTTAAGTGACATCAGCGGTCACAAAGAATCAGTTGGGAGTTGGCTTTTGTAGTTGCAGAAAGCAGTCAAGTCGTCAACTCGTGCGCGTGCCTACCGCCAACCTAACCCCAACTCCACCACTCGTCACAGAAGAAAAGAGAATAATAATAAAAATATTGAATATTTTTTTATATGTCTGTGTCGACATTTTTTATCTGCAAAGCCATGATTTTCAATTTTCGGTCCAGTCTTTTCTTCCGCGAATTGATATGTAACACATTCGTTTTGGTGCGCAGTGACTTGCTGTATTATTGAAAGAAAAATCTGATTGATCAACCTGCTTACCACGGCACAAGAAGAAGAAAGAAAGAAAGAAAAAAGAAAGACTAGACGATCACAATAAAGAGCAAAGTATGTGACATTTTTCGTTTACATAGTGTCTACTCTGCTCGTGTTTTCTTCTAAAAAAGTTGCTTGTTTAGCCAAAAACTACAATGGAACATCACGCTTTTTCAAATTTAGTACAGAGCCTGACCAGGGAATTACAAAATGTGGCTTGTTCGGGGACGAACGCGTTAAGAGGTGAATTATTTTCAAAGAACATACAGCCATTATTGTGTAGAGAACATTTTGATAAGATTTTGTTGAAGGAGATGCAAATTCCAACATGAAAGAAAAATAATTGATTCCACAGGGTATTTCGCAATGATCAACGAGATAATCCACATCAGCCAATCTATGAACACCTGATAATGACCAGAGGGTACTTGGTTGAAACGTTGTGTCTATTATTACACCTATATAAATCAAAATGAGAACAAAAGTTCGAAACAATTCCAAGATTATTGAAAATTACTCATCTCAGAAATAAAAACAAATTATGACAAGTGGCACGAACCCACTAACATTATCAAGTTGTCAAACTCCACCGGACACTAAATATAAATGGCTCCAAAAATACACCACTAATGTCCTTCATGCCGGTGGCGTAGTGGATATAATAGTTTGTTATCTGTATATAGTAGTTGGTTATACATGTGTTAGTATCATCTAGTGGTAATGAGTTCGATCCTTGGTAGTGGCGAATCTAATTCCAACATGAAAGAACAATAATTGATTTCACAGGTTATTTTGCAATAATTCACGAGATAATCCACATCAGCCAATCTATGGACACCTGATGATGACCAGAGGGTACTTGAGCGAAACGTTGTGTCAATTATGACAATTATATAAATAAGCTCTATGGTTTCGGAAAAGTTTCGACCTGAACTTAAATTCCAAAAGAAGGACATCAAGTTACGAACCACTGGAAGGCTTTTGTCACCTTCAAGTTCAAATAGGAAATCAATCTGTGAGGGATCTTAACTGGAATATTATACTCGGCCGTGAATAGCTAAAGCAAAACGGGATGCGACTGTATTTTTCATCTGTCCATATTTCCTCTCTTATTAGATTATAACGAAACACAACAGTAAGACCACAGCAGTTGCACACTTGTATAAGACGAACTAAGCTTTGAAACGTGCGTAACGTAAAGAGCTGAGTAGTGGCTACGTTAGCAATTTCAACGGTATATCAGTAGCTAATGCAGTAGTAAAATTTGCTAAGTCTCGGAGGTTTATATTGCTAATAATGAATAACACCAACCAAACTGTTAACTTGAGGCGGGGTTGTCTAATTGCTAGATTTGAAAGGGTAAGTAACAATACTGAAATTGCTTTCTCCGATAAAAAAAGGGTAAAAATACTGAAGTAGATTTAGAACAGGTGCATACGCCGGAAGAGTTTTGGGCAGAACTGATACTGTGAAGATGCCTATCGATACTGGAACGCATGAACCCATAAAAAAGCGGCCGTGTCGTACAGCAGTGAAAGAAAGATGGTTGATTCAGTAGCCGACGAACTGATGCAGGAACACGTAATTAAGAACTCCAATAACTCGTGGAGATTTTCAACAGTTTTAGGGGAGAAGAAAGAAGGCAGTAAGAAATTTTGTGTGAACTTCAGGGCCCTCAACAAAATTACAAAAAATATACTCGACCTCTTCGAGTTATTGATGATATACTGACATCACTCGGGATGGAAAAGTACTTTTCGAAGTTGAACTTGAAATCGGTCTACTGGCAAGTTGAACCCCATGACGATGACAAAGAGAAAAGTGCATTCGCTTGCCACAGGGGTTTGTTCCGTTTTAATGTTATGCCATTTGGACTCGTAAACGTCCATGGAGTTTTCGAGGAAATGATGTCAGTTGTTTTACGTGGACATACTTATGCTCTAGTATACTAAGATGATTTTTGGATATTCTCAGATACAGTAAAAGACCACCTGAAGCATATAGACATGGTCTTCAGTAGTTTTCATAAGCATAATCCAGAGAAGTGTGAGTTTTTTTAAAAATGGACTCAATACCTAGGTTTCAAAATTAGTGCAGAGGGCATACATAAAGTTAAGGCTATAAGATTAGTTTCAACTCTGATTACTGTTTGACAAGTAAAAGACTTCATTGGAATGATCTCATATAAGCGTCACTTTATTAGAATATTTTTCTGATATTGTTTTTTTAATCTTACAAGGAACTATGCACGGTTTTAATGGAACGACGCTTGCCATACCGCTTTCGATATTCTAAAAATAAAGCTCGCCGATATGGCAATACTAGCCTCCCCAGAACCCAGATTGTATAGAAATATAGATTATATACTGACCAATCCAGAGATTCTGACAACAAATCCGAGGTATAGCAGGCTGTTTTTCCAATGCGCAAGAGTCGACACCAACGTTAGAAATCAGATGATTAGTCTGATGCCCTATTAATTGAATGCCGTATCAGGACACGGCGCGAAACAGCGGACAAAAATGTGCCAACCGTTGACAAAGACGTTAGAATAGGAGGCGTGATCAGTTATTCAGCCATTGGCAAGGATGGTTACCCAAAGGGTGGTACCTCGGAGTCTACTTATATAAATGAGAAAGTTTCGGATAGATCGCCTGGTAGCGAGGTAGGCGCCCCTGCCGTTCTCCTCAGTGTTCTCGACAGGCTCCAAAGGAGAGTCTGTAATGTGATAGGTACTGATCTGGACGGATCGACTGCAGCCACTTCCCCACTGTCGAAATGTGGCCTCCCTTTGTCTGTTCTATAAATACTTTCATGGCTTCTGCTCGGACGAACTTAAGTCACTGGTGCCTCTTCAACATGTGTTTACTCGTGCAACCATATTGGCAACTGGGTCCCACCCATTCACAGTTAGGTTAGCCAAATGCAGACGACAATTCTACTCCTGCAGCTTCTTCTCTCGCACTTCCCGCCTGTGGAACTTGCTCCCATATTCTTGCTTTCCTGACGGCTACAACCTCCAGAAATTTAAATGCAATGTCAATACTCATCTATTAACCACTGGACTCTAGCTCTCTCCCCACCCCCGTATATCCTTCCCTTTCTCTCCACTTATGTATCTGTCATCGCACCTGCATTCTCAGCTTCCTATTGCTCCTTTCTAACTAGTTTGTACTCCTCACTCTTTTCTAATTAATCTTTTTACAGTTATGTAGCCCCCAGCTCATCAGTGGCATTTCTGCCTTGCTCGGGGTGAAATGATTAAAAAAACAAAACAAAAAAAAACGACGTTGATAAAGACGTTAGAATGGGAGGCGTGATCAGTTATTCAGCCATTGGCAAGGATGGTTGCCCAAAGGGTGTTACCTCGGAGTCTACTTATATAAATGAGAAAGTTTCGGATAGATCGCCGGGTAGCGAGGTAAGCGACGACGTTTAAGTTGGAGAGGCTTCCGTTAGGGCGAAAAGAACTGATACACCTATGGCGTCTATAAATGAAAAGATTTCTGTGAGGAGGTTGACTAGCATAGATTGTAAAATACATAACTGTTCAGTTCTCTTTTCTTTGTTTCTAAAGACATTTTTTCTGCTTTTTAATACTTTACTTAGGACAATTAAAAAGTTTTGTAAAATTACTAACCGGTATGTTGTGAAATGAGATTTTAGAAAAGAAAATGGGCCTTGAGAAAGGGGGTAGATTAGCTTCATTTTGCTGTTGTATACAGTAGTCCGCTAGAAAATGTTAAAGTTACATAGTATGTAGATCGAGAAGTACCCATTTTTAAACTAAGTTAATGGAAACTTTATATGATTCGAAAAATTATCCATCATCATCATCATCATCATCATCATCATCATTAGATACGTTCAGACCTTTAGGTAGCTTCTTTTCGTGTTTTATCTTATGTTTGTTGTTGTGTCCTCGAACAGACTGAAAATGACATGCACTACAACTAATGTCAGTTTCTGAGTTCAATCATAGTATGATTGAAGTTTAAGTAATTTTATGTGTAACGTGAACTCGAGCAGAGGTACGCATGTGTGTGCGAAGGCCATTTACCCGATGTCAATTCGAAACTGGAGATGAGGTTAAAAAATGAACTTGTGAAAGGTAGAAAATTTTATTCGAGAGGAAAAAAAGACGAACGTTTTTTAGTATTATAGAATTTTCTGATGAGTGTTCTTCAAAAAAGAAAAGAAAAAACGACCATTTTAATTATAGAACTTTCTGATGTGTGTTCTTTGATAAAAAACGAACTTTTTGGAATATTATAGAAATGTTCTTGTGTGCTCTAAAAAAAGGAACAAAACGAATTTTTAGACTTCAGCAGAACTTTTTTTCTGACATTGTTTTAAAAAGAAAAAAAAAACAAAAAAAGAACAACCAGAAAAACAGAAAAAATTGAAAAAAAAAAAAATAATGGTGACAAGAAAAAAAAGAAAAATTAGGTGCTTTTCACTTTTCCAGGACGTTGTGCGTTATTTTAATTTTTATTTTATTTTGTTTATGGCTTTTTTAGGGTATCACAAAATAGTTAGTCGATACCAAAAAATTTAAAAAGAAGCAAAGGATAAGCGAAGCATATCAGTCCTTTTGCCAGTGTGTGGGTTGTGGTCAGCGCTTGAACGAACGAGTAAAGAGCTGAAAAAAAAAAGAGTAAAAGAACAAAACGAAACAAAAAAGAAACAGATTTAATGTCCAACAGAAAAGGCAAAACAGTTGTTGTGGAAGAAGAATGCTATAAGTCAGTTGCGAAATGTTGAATCTAAGACGTGCCGAAAACTTTGGAAGGACAAATGTACGCGGAAGATAAATTCTCTTACGA
>JBBBDQ010002027.1:215000-312500 GCA_037127315.1 Ascarosepion bandense | reverse complement strand
CCTCGGAAATATTCGAACGAAGGAAAAAATGATTGTAAAAAAAGGGAGAGCTTAGGGTATGTCAAAAAGTGTTCGGACCGAGATCAGCACGAAGCTGAAAGAAAAATCCGACACGAGTAACCATCTAACAGAAAGCGCTCAATACAAAGGTATAGCAAACTAAAGAAATAGCACCTAATGAGTCAGACGAACCTACCTAGGTTTCACCTAAACGGATCGTCAGGGAAAGCCAGATAATATATATATATATATATGTATATATATATATATATATATATATATATCACATAATACCAGATAATAAATAATACTTGTTTTGTCGTTTCCACATCTTGTTATTTCTCATTTTTCTGAATAATTTTTGTATATATAAATTTAAGGGTGGCTATAAATATTTATTTAGAATTATATCTTTTCCCAAGTGGTAACCTCGATGCTATTTGAACATGCAAAAATTTGAGCTAGATATATGAATAGCTGGGTCTACAAGTAGAAACGAAGAAACGCTTAAATAATAGATGAAGCAACGTCGTTCTTTCTGAGCTAAGTTCGAGAATTTAGGATACCATCACGAACATATAGGAACGTGTCTGTAAATAATAGCATATGAATTACATTACAGTGGAGTAGTATTTTCTTTTAAAAAATGTCTAAAAACTATTCGTACATTTTGGCGCATTACCTAAGGTTAAATACACATGTACATGTACATCTACATGTACACAGCCATTTTGGATCGAGACTCCCTTTTGCTGAAATCTTTATCGCCAACAGCTTCTTTTTTTAACTTTTATTATTTATTTCGTGACAACGTCGTCTGGTTATCTAAGATTTGCTGGTCAGCCGATATGATCATTATCTATTCTGTGGCTTCGTGAAATCAGAGAATGTATAGTTAATGGTCGCAAAAGTTGTGTGAAGCAGACGACTATAGGAGACTTGAAGGCGGGAAACGTTCCCTCATTTTCTCTAATTGCAAAAGACGATTGAAAGAAAACAGATGGCAATTTCCCGATAGAATGGCGAATTTCGTATTTACTTCTGTTTATTGCAAGTGATTTCAGCGTCTGGTAAACGTCAAACTTTCTTGAGAAGACGTTTTGTTCAAATTGTTTCTTGTTCGGCTAATATGAAAAAACAAATTCAAAAAGGATAAACAGTGACAGACATATACGTATATATAGGAAAGTGCATTAATCAATTCGTACTTAATAAAATGTTTATTTTACATAACAAAAATTTATTTTTCAATAGTCACTTTCCTTATCAATGTCCATAAATAAATTCTTTCGATTAATCACACAGATCAAACATTATATATATATATATATATATATATATATATATATATATATATTAATTATTATTTATTTATTAATATATATATATATATATATATATATATATATATATATATTAATATATATTAATAAATAAATAATAATTAATAGATTAATAAATAAAACTTTATATATAGAGATATATAAAGTTTTATTTATTAATTATTATTTATTTATTAATATATAATAATAATAATAATAATAATAATAATAATAATAATAACATATATATATATATATATATATATATATATATATATATATATATATATTGTATTTAGTCACAATAAGTTTTTTTAGTAATTTGGACAAGCAGTTACCTTTCTGCTCTACCTACCACCACTCACCCAATGTTCAAGCCACATAACTCCCACTGCCATAGAAGAAATTACTATTAAGATTCCGCTGGCTTAACCCTATGAAAGCCAATATTCCACAACCCCTTCCTTTACTAGACTAAGGCTCCGGCATTAGAAAGTTTCCTCAATCTTTGTTTAAATAGGGTTAATAATGCATGTCTTTGACATGCTGAAAATGGCTATTTTCCCTCTAAATTTTATCTCAATTTCCATATATATATATATATATATATATATATATATATATATATATATATATTAATCATTTCACCCCAAGCAAGGCATTCCATTGCCACTATTGCGCATGGGGTTACATAGGGGAAGGTAAAGAGGAGGAGTGGTTAGGTGTAGGAAATGTCAGAAGGAAGGTGATAGATGGGTAACGAGGATGAGGGTTGGGCAGATGGGAAGAGTGTTTGAAAGAATGGGAGCGAGTTAGTGTGTTAGGAGATGTCTATTTACCTTACATTTAAACTCCTGGAGATTGTAGCCGTCGGGGAAGCAATCATGTGGAAGGGAATTCCACAGTCGGGAAGTGCGAGAAAAGAAAATGTTGGAGTAGAAGTTGCGGTTGCATTTTAACGGTTTTACTGTAAAAGGGTGGGATCTAGTTGCTAATCTAGTTTCTCGTACAAATTCGTATCTAGGGGGCAGCAGTGATCTAAGTTCATAGGAGCAGAAGCTGTGAAAGTATTTATAGAAGAGACACAGGGAAACCACGTCGCGCCGGTAAGAGAGAGACTGCAGGCGGTCTGCTAAGTCGGTATCGATCACATTGCAGACCCTCGGCTGTACCTTGTCGAGAAGCCCGAGGAGAATAGCAGGGGCACCCGACCAGATATGACAGCAGTATTCAATGCACGGGCGGATAGTAGATTTATAAATTCAGACGGAAAAAATTTCCGGGCCCTGCACAGAGAACCGACTTTCATAGCAGCGGATTTAGCAATGGATTCGATATAGTCATTCCATTTGAGATCCGCTGTAAGTGTGAGACCAAGGAGGCATAGTGTTTTACTCTCTGGGAGGAAAGCCTGGTCCATGCTAATGGGAGGTAGGTGCGATTGTCTATGATGGTTAATTGACAGTAGCTTTGTTTTAGAAGCATTAAAGCTTACGAGCCATTTCTTACCCCAGTCCACTACGGATTGGAGGTCCTTTTCCAGCTCTGCTGCAAGGTTAGCTTTATCGCCTACACTAGATTTTTGGTCAAGGCGAGAGAAAACTGTGGTGTCATCGGCGTACATACCTACTTGGGATATTATGGAATCAGGGAGATCATTAATGTATATCAGAAAGAGCGTAGGACCTAGGATAGAGCCTTGAGGGACACCTGCGTTCGTATGGTAGTTCTGGGAGGCATGTCCGTTTAATACCACCTTCATTGTGCGGTTAGAGAGGAATGACTGGATTAGTTCAAACAAATGTCCAGTTATACCATAGCTCCGCAGTTTACATAAAAGGCCAGCATGCCAAACTCTGTCGAACGCTTTAGAGATATCCAAGGCAACGGTTCGGGCTTCACTATTCCTGTCGAGTGCCTGATATATGTACTCGGTGATGGTTGTTAGCATATCAGCAGTAGACCTGGTGAAGCGGAAACCATACTGCTTGTCCGAGAGGAGCCTGTGTGCTGTGAGATGCTGAACCACCTCGGCGTTGATAATGGCTTCAAACACTTTGCCAAAGATCGGAAGAAAGCTGATAGGTCAGTAATTTGCGGGTTCCGAGGGTTCTCCAGTGTTTTTAAATATAGGAACTACAGAGGAAGATTTCCAACAGGCAGGAAAGCAGGAAGCAGATAGGCAGAAGTTGTAGAGCTTAGAAAGTACAGAGGAAAGTTCGGGGGCACATTTCTTTAAACTATGAGTGGGATTCCGTCCCCTCCGCTCGCTTTGTGAGGGTCATGTTTTGAGATTATCTTAGAGACAAGCGATGGTGTAATATGGACGTCATTCAGTTGAGCATCAGTTCTAGGTGGGAAGTCGGGTGTAGAAACTCCAGACGAGTTCAGTCTCGAATTATTCGAGAATCTGCGGGCAAAGTATTCAGCCTTGTTTATTAGTGGGGGTATTGTGGACTTGCTCTTGTTAAGTACTCTTTTACAGAGTTGCCAATAGCCTTTAGTGTCGAACTTAGAGGATGCTATGCGTTGCTTCATTCTGGCAGCAAATAACATCTTAGCTTCGTTAAGTATCTTTTTATACTTATTACGAGCTGAAGCGAAAAGGCGTCTGCTTTGGTTCGACGCGTAGCTACAATAGGGTCGGAAGAAATGATTCCGGTGGGCAATGGCGGCCGAGCAAGCGAGCGAGAACCATGGAGACGAATGAGATTTAAGGTGAAATTTCCTGGCAGGGATGAAAGCGTCGATGCCAGCCTTAACCCAGGAGGAGACCTCGGATGCACATTCTTCGATGGGAAGACTAAAAACGTTGTTCTATGGGACGTCACAGAGGAAGTCTCGAAATTAATCCCAGTCTGCTCTTTGGTAGCAGTAGGATATTCTACTTGTCTAGGTTTCTTGGGTTGGGTGGAAGTGGAATGAAATGTTGACGGAAACTACGGTGTGGTCAGAGTTACCGAGTGGGCAGAGTTGTCTGGTAGTGCAAGAGTCTGGGATGGAAGTGAAGCAGAGGTCTAGCAGTGAGTCCCTTCCGTTAGGGTTGTCGGAGAAACGCGTGGGGAAGTTCACCACTTGCGTAAGGGATTGGGTGATTGAAAAATGCATGGTGTGAACACCAGCAGGGTCGGTGACAGAGTTCTCCAACCACTTGGTGTGGTGGGCGTTAAAGTCATCAAACACGAATATATGGGCAGAGGGATGGGAAGAAATGGCTTTGTCAATATTGTCAGAGATACTGTCAAGTAACGAACAGTCAGAGGAGGAAGGAGAGTGGTAGAGAAAAAAGAGATAGCTAATCGAGTTTAGAAGTGAGAGGCGGAAGCACATGAAAGAATGATCCGGGGATTCAAGGGATGTCGCCTTAGCTAGGGGAAGGTGTTCGTTGACATACACACCAAGCCCATGCATATGAACATTGGAGTCCTTCCTGAAAAGGGGAAGGTAGCCAGGAACGTCAAACTCAGAAGAGGGGATAGAAGAGTTAAGGTTATATATATAAAACTTTATTAAATAATCGGTCAGAATTTTATTAATTTATTTTTAGTGGATACCGATATTTGAGTAGACGCTTTGTTTATTTAACAGTATTTTTTAAATTATTTTTAAACGGTATTTTTTTTCATTTCTGGCCGGTAGACGAAAATAAATATACTGTAAGCTTGTTGTTAGATTAGTATTTAGATTCCGCCATTTTACCGTTGAAATAGTTAAATGTAACCCTCACTTCTACTCGACAGTTTCTTTTCTCGCACTTCCATCCTGTGGAATTATTTTTCGTTAACTTGCTTCCCTTATATCTACAACCTCAAAAAAATTAAATGCAACGTCAATTGTCATCTCTCATCTTCTGAATCCCTTTCATCTTTTATCCTTCCCCCTGTACTCAGTATTTTTTCTCACTGTAACCCCATGTGCACTAGTGGCGGTCTCGCCTTGCTTGGAGTAAAATGATAAAAATATAATAAAAGAAAATAAATAAAAGAAGCACCAACTTAAATATGGATACATGTGAGTTGGGGTGCAGTGGATATCGACTCGGAACGACAAATCGGGGAGCCGAGTTCAAATTCCAATTGAATTCCTTGCATTCACTTGCACACAAATACCCTTGGGAAAAGTATTAATCCGCCTCTTCCATCCTGTTATGGGTTAAATAATAGGATAGACTGGGTTCTATAGCCTTGGTCGACAACCAGTCGACCGCAGAAAGCAAATGAAACCTACTGCGAGATAATCTTCTGCTTAATCAACCATGTCTCGAAAGAGACATGATCTCCCAAAGCGTGTATCACGTATGACACTTAATTTATTGACTAAAAATAAGTTTTAAGTAATAAAATAGATATATTGGGTACGTTTATTTTCGTTTACGAAAACAAAGTTAGCTATAGAATTACATGATTAGATTTGTTTCGACTTGAGGACACATTACAAATCAGTGTGATTTCTCATCTTCGTCATGGTTTGCTCGATCTAGAGCATACCCCACATACTCAAGCCCATTTGGGTTTCTTCAACAACCACAGAGTTAATTTGTGGTTTATACTGCAATTATGTTGAGCTTACGTTAGTCTAGTTCAAGTATATGCCCCACTAGGGCCACATCCGACTGGGCTTTTTTTATATTAAAAAAAAAAAGAATAATAATAGGGCTTTCCTTTGTTAGTGGTGTTTTCATCGCTGAAACGAGCATAAAGTTAAAATAAAGATGTATCCCTACGGATAAAAAAAAGTCTTAATATCGAGCCAGATGTAATCTAAGGTCCTGTGTCATCTGTAGGTCTTGAGAGACCACATTGATTTGCGCCAAAAAATAATGTTTTCTTCCCTTCAAGCGTGCTTCACACCGGCCTCAAGTCTCCGTTTCTTTTCGCCTCGCTCCAGTCTTCGGAGTAAACGGTCGTCGGTGACATTTTCCCACCTCTCAATGTTTATGTTCCTCGTCCTCGTGTCCTTTTTGTAGACGTCCTTGAAGCGAAGATGAAGTCGTCATCGTGTCCTTTTGCCGGTGGTCAGTTCCCCAAACATAAGGACGTTTGTAATACTTCCATCACTAGACTATTGCTTCCTGTATTTTTACCGGGAGGCAAATCTTTAATAAAAATTTTAATGTTTTTGGGAAGTAGAAGTAATGTAACTCTAAAGAGTTGTTTGTTTGTGCTTTCTTCCACTGACAGGCGAGTAAATGAATATGACAAACAATAAATAGTAAATCATTAGAAGGAATGTAACTCAAATTCAATCTTTTTTAAAATATTTTCTGCTTCCATACTTAAAAAAGCCTACCACGTGCTAGTGCTATCGTCCCATCCGCTTTGTTAAACAGAAAGCTGATTATATCATCAAATATTTATTACATATTTCTTCTTCTTCCTTTTTATATGCGAATGTCTTTCTCACCCCGTGTTTGCTCTGATCTAGAATGTACGATTAGCAGCAATAATTCATTTAAATATAATATAGGATATAGTCGATCATGGCTCTCTACAACTGCCTATAACGACTCAAAGATTTCGAATAATATTGTATGAATCCAGATTATATATTGCACTCGATTTTGGGTTTAACTGAAAGGAAATGGTATAAATCTAGTCGCAAAAATCACCTTTTGCTGACAGGTTTTAGAACATGACTATAGGATTAACCTCGTCCTCACCACTAAGACATGGATACGTCACAAGGTCAAGGTTTAAAATTGCCCAGTCCCCGCAACCGCCGGTCGTGTTGGACCCGGTAGAGACCACTGATCCACTCAACTGGTGCAATTGGGTGGCATGGCCTCAGGGCACTGTTCCCCGAAACCGAGCACCTCTCAGTATAATTCTTCTCAATTGCATGTCTGTTCTCGGACAGATGACAGAGACGCAACTGAAAAATGATAATTCGCACCTGACGCAGAAAGTAAGTATCAAAACATAATTATAGGTTTTTAAAGACCTTCAAAGAAGCCATATACACCAGGTGGTAGATCTCCCAATCGCTGAATACAAAAGAATGGGAACTTACAGTTTTGCATTCATTTGAGGGGTTAAGCAAACTGTCATTATGCTATGTTGATTCCTATGTCTACACTGTCTATATCTATAAATGGTCCATCCTCGATACTGAGAACACTTAATCTGTGGTTTAAACTGCAATTATGTTGAGCTGACGTTAGTCTAGTTCAAGTATATGCCCTACTAGGGCCACATTCGACTGTGCTTGTTTATATTTATGCTATGTTGATTCCTATGACTACACAGTTTATATCTATAAATGGTCTATCCTCGATGCTGAGAACTCTTCCTCTATAATCATAGCATTTCGTGAAATGCATTTGTTTGATGCTTTGGCACGCATCATCAGTGATGGTTTTTTAGCCGAATTTCTTTAGGTATTTCCGTTCTTTCAACATTACACCCCGTTTCCAAAGTGACCCTGCTGATACTGATCGGGTGTCGACTTGTGTGCAATCTGTCAGCTACTTTCCTCAGTTTTAATCTTACATTGTGACTCCGCTTCGCAATTTATAGTCAAATCACGGATAACTTCCGGTTCACTGTCATTCTATGCACTTCCATAAAAAAGAAACAAACGCAGTAACAATTTCTATCTGGAAAGGAATATGGCGATACGTTCGGTTTGAAATGCTATGTAACGATTTTCGTTTCCCCTCACCGATATATATATATATATATATATATACTTACTCAACAGATCATCTTATATAAAATAAAAAATATAACCACATACATGAAAATACTTACACAAAATTTCTAGTATAAACATACGCAAATAAATGCAGGAATATTCACACAGAAGCATAAATACGTGTATAGACAAGAATATATATATATGCGTGTCTATATATATATATATATATATATATATAGAGAGAGAGAGAGAGAGAGAGACACGCATACATGGACATCTAAACAAATATCTGTTCAGGTAAGTGCCATACGTGGAACACGCTTGGGCAATCATGTCTCTTTCGAAACATGACTGACTGGGCAGAAGATTATCCCGCAGTAGGTTGCCATTGCTTTCTGTGGTAGACTAGTTGCCAGCCAAGGCTATAGAACCCAATCTGTCCTGTTATTTAACCCATAACTGGAAGGAAAAGACGGATTAATACCATTCCCAAGGGTATTTGTGCGTAAGTGAATGCAAACAAATATACACACACAAATATATATATATATATATAAAAGCATACACACATATATAGATATAAAAACATATATATATGCACATACATACAAATAAATGCATACAAACACATACATATCAGCAAGTAAAACAAAATAAAAATGTCTACTAGTACAAAAAACCAAATGTACACATACATACATACATACATACATACACTAACACGTAGACATTTATTTGGGTACCCTCATCTTACCCGGACGCTCAAACGAATTCCCACGGGTATCCAATCCGGCATAAATCACCACACTAATAGCTGGTAAGTACCCAAGCCAACACTGACCGCCAAATGACACAGCCATAAGACACGTAACTCGACACCAACCACAGCTCCAACACTCGACAGACCACAACCCAGCACACACCGTCCGGCCAACACCCAACACGCTTCCCTATAGCATGGATCGCCAAACCAAACCCAATAACTACGACTCTCAAGACCCAAGTTTCACACTGTTACCGATTTTTTCACTAGTCCTCGGCCCCAACTATCCCATACAGGTTTTTTTTAAATTGTTTTACTCATATATACATACATATATCAAATATATATATATATATATATATATATATATATATATATATATATATATATATATATGCAAGTACAGGGGGGTAGGTATGGATGGAATAATATTCCGTATCCAAAGAAACACTATATATATATATATATATATATATATATAACGAGAAATTCTCTCTCTCTCTCTCTATATATATATATAGAGAGAGAGAGAGAGAATAATTCTCGTTATATATATATATATATATATATATATATATATATAGAGAGAGAGAGAGAGAGAGAGCGTAATAGCGAATCCAACTGAGAAACTGCAGAACTGAGGTCGAATTCTAGTTGAGTTCGTTATACCCATTTATATGCAAATCCACCTCTTCTCCTACGTATGAGAAAATACCAAGACAGGTTTGTTCTTGTGTGGCCAACGGTCGAGAAGGCCAATTCTGAATTCAGATACCGAGTAGAGTCATTTAAGTACTCTGTAGGACGCTGTCTTCAACTCTTTAAAAAATGTGGTTGATTCATATATATATATATATATATATATATATATATTGATGCATGCTTTATTAAATTATACATACAAGTTTTGTCTATTTATTTTATGTAAATTCTTTTCGTATCGTCTGATAAGCTTAATAGCATTATCGTTGGAAGATATAATGGTTTATAAAAATTACCCCAACTTCCTTGATGAATGTCATCTTAGCATCAAGAAACTTATTAGAAACCAAGAAAAGATTATTATGGAAATAAATAGACATAATATTTATATATTATTCAATGAATATGTGTGTGTGTGTGTGTGTGTGTGTGTGTGTGTGTGTGTGTGTGTGTGTGTGTAAAAGAGATGTGAAGTTGAGAAGTATGGCTACCGCTTAATAAGACTTATCTTATAATTATCCTTAGCCAGAAAGAAAGAAAGAAAGAAAGAAAGAAAGCGAAAAAGTGAGTTAAGCAGTCTCTCACACACTCCAGACAAGAATGTAAGGTCCATGTTTCGAACACAAGGAGGATGGAACTGATAGCACTCACCCTGACCTAGATTTATTGATGTCAGGAGCTGAAACGACTAAGTCTCGTGTTATTCATTAGTTTGCACGTATTACCAGAAATCGGCACAAGAACGACTTCATTGCGATAAAATATATATCCTTATAAAGAATAATTGGTGAAATTACATCAACTGAATTTATTTTTCTTTTCATAAAATTAGCCTGATGTTTAAATTATGCCCTCGATCTACAAATATAAAACTGCAATAAAAACTAAAGTACTGCTTTGTTTAGCGACATTTTTACTTTTATCTGTTAAAATATCTTGTAGTTATAGGGTATGTAACCTGAAAAATACATATATTCAGTATTAAATAAATCTGTTGAGAAAAAGCAATTTTATATCGAAATTTATTCTATTTTTGTGCAATTAAAACCAAAATTAAAACTTCTGTCGCAATATAAAATAAAGTAATGCTTGGCCGGTAACCATTTGATTTTGTTTGTTAAAATAAATTCTAGCTAAAGTTATGTAAAATTTAAAAATATTCAGAAAATTTTTCAAAAATGTTATGCTATCGTTTTTGCAATTAAAACCAAAATTAATTTTAACTTGTAATAGTTAAGCAAAAAATACTTTGACATTATGCCTAATCGATTTTGGCGAGATACCAAAATAAATTACTTCAGTGTGTGTATGGCAATGATATTTTTCTTACGCGTTGAACGCAAATATTTAGGAAATTAACAGATTTATAAAATTTCGGAGAAACTAATTAAATTCAAATTTTATAAAACAGTTGCTCTTTGTAATCGAATAGTTCTGGATATATATATATATCCGCAGACAGATCTGTTTCTCTGTATCACAGCTCATCAGTACGGTTAGAATACGATTGCTTTTAACCCAGGATTGAAACCCGACCGAAGTGGCGTATGGGCATTCAGTAGAAGAAGGCATACTTTTTAGCGTGTATATTGTCATTATACCCGCCCAATGGCCAGAGTGCTCTAATCCATTACTGAATGAGCGATGCGTACATGCCAGAGTAACTACTGTTTTTCAAAGTCTACCATTCTTCCAGAGTGCTCAATCAAGGTGTGAGAGCGTAAATATATACACTAGGACATTATTATTAGGCCACCCAAGTGATTTAAAAAATTGATGAATTTCATACTATTTTTTATTTGCCAAGTGAATAATTGTAAATGAAAATAGAATGGTTCTTTTGTTAATATTGCACAATAACATGCTCATCAAATTAATTTATAAATATTTAATTATTACCTATATTGCAGTTTCATCAATGAAAGAATGAAGAAAATTTAGGGTGACTCCGAGTTCATCTTTACTTCTTTGCCATGTAATATTTTGCAAAGTAATAATAACAAAAGAACCATTTTATTTTCATTTGGCAATAAATACTAAAAAATAGTATGAAATACATCATTTCTTTTAAATAAAAAATGGGGTAGCCTAATAATTATGACCGGTAGTGTAGATTATATATATATATATATATATATATATATATATATATATATATATATAACGTAGCACACTTGGTCTACTATCCAGTTAAATTCCGATAGAGACAAACTCAAAAGAACTCAATGTTAAATTAATTTATTTAACAGAGTAATATAATTTAGAAAAGATTTTTGATTTATTACAATTACAATGGGTAATACATATTTCCCCGCATAATGATGTTATTATTGCGGCTTGTCAGACCCAAATGGTACAACAGTTGATCCTCAAAATATCCACCCACGCACCAAATGTTTTTACACAGACGCTCACATGTCCATATTTAGAATAGACATTTGTAACGGTAATTTGCAAAAAAATTCTCGCTCATTTAAAAAGAACCCCAAAGAATAGAAAGAAGCAAGGATAAAGAAAAAGTAGACGATTGATTGAAGGAAAGAAGAGAAAAAAGAAGAGAAAGAGAAAAAAGAAATAAAAGAAAACGAAAATAAACAGTATCCAGAGAAATAAAATGTTAACTTCATGTATCGACACAGCGTCTATAACTACACGTCTGCTTTCTTATGTCTGCATTTAAATATTAATTCATTACACTGATTAAGAAGTTCTTTATGATTATTATCTTTTATAATCATCAATTTTTCTTCCAGGCATAAATTGCACCTAACCCTGAAAATGTTGGGGGTGTTAGCGTATTTAGTAATTCTCCATTCCAGTATTGTTCAGACATGGCAGTTTGATGTTTCAAGGAGGCGTTGGAAAACGAGTGTCTGTGGTTGTAAATCTCTGTTTCCAACTACCTGCAGATATCCCTATATAAACTCTTTTATTGCTAGGGTCTTCCACTGGACAAATAGTAGTTTCATAGACAGCTTTTTTCGAATTACACCTGCCATCAACAGAACAATTTGTTTTATTGGTGCATTTTACATGAAGATTTGTATTCCAAATGTTTGCTATAGAAGTCTCTGAGTAATTTATTATTATGTGAATTAATTATGTTTTGCATGTTTTTAGTGGTAGAATAATTAATTTTAAGAGTTTTTCTATTGAATAATTTACTTAAGGGGTGGTGTTGGTGGAAGTGTTTGCTAACTAAATTAAAAAAGTATTTATCTTTTATTTACATTGGACAACTTGCAGAAAGGAGGGTTGAATCATATTATTTTTCTTTTTCTAATTTTTCTTTTGTTTCTAGTCTTGTCTTTCAATTTTTCTTCGTATAATATTTCATCTTTAAAATTACTGTTCTTTAGGGCTTCATTGTATATTGTTTTATTCTCATCGAATATTTCCTTATTAGAAGATAGTTTATTAATTCTAATCTTGACTATTTTGAGTATTTGTTTTATGATAGATTTATGATGATTGGAGTTAACATTAATATAGATACGGGAATGATTACTTTTTTGATGCGGTTTAAATTTATATTTTGAGATTAGATGAAATTTCGATTTTGAAGCCCAGCATTTTAAAGCTCTAACTTTTTAAGAAATTCTTGATGTGAGGGGGCCATTTCTGTCAGGGATATACATAAGACCATCACCCCGTAGATACTTACTTGATTGAGTTCAACAATTCTACCGAGAATATATATATATATATATATATATATATATATCCTATCAGATACACGATTTGAGCTGAATCATAAGCCCCCATTGTGACATCAAAATTATTGCTAATACTTTTAGTCCAGGTAGAATTATAGTATACTAGTAGAGATAGTCTAGAAGTTAAAATTATATCCATTTCATTATTGGAAATCTCGGTGAAGTTTTTAGCAAAGTTTAAATTATTAACTAATAAATCATACGAAATGGAAACTATTTACACAACTATTTACTCCTGTTTTACAGTAAATCCGATAAAGTGAAACTGGCAAGAGACCTCAAATATGACTTCCCGTCAGTTGTTATCTGGGAGAAGAAATGGCTTGTAAACTGGCCCCCTCCAAAAAAAAATAAATAAATAAATAAAATAAAATAAAATAAAATAAAATAAAATAAAATAAAATAAATAAAAATAAAAGTAAAATAAAATACTGTCTTTTAATTATCTTAGAGAGTCAATTTTGCTTTCCATCAGAATGGCTGATAACAGAAGAGCAACTCATTGATCTTTCTCAGTCTTACGTTTTCCACTGCCGTCAAGTGGAACGATTATATTGAATACACTGCTAGCTCTACTGCTAGGAAGGTTGGGTCACTGTGTCAGACAATTTTCCGTCTTTCACTTTATAAATATCAACCATTCGACCGTACATTAAATATTGCTGCCAAATATGGTTTGCTGCTCTGGCTATATATCTCGATATAATTCAGAAAAGGGTCTATAATGTTATCGGTCATGACCAATCTTCTTGGCTTAAGTCACTTTCCCACCACCATATTTGGTCTGGGTCTCCTACTATATATCTCGAGATTTTTAATGAAACCCAAAGAAACGTCTGTAATATTATCGGTCCTGGTCTGGCATCTCGACTTCAGTCACTTCCCCACCACCATATCTGATCTGGGGCTCCGACTATTTATCTCAGGTGTAGGCGAACTACAACCCACCAAAGAAATTCATGGAGCCTGCCAAATGTTAGTAACTTTGAAAAAGAAGTTATGTTTTCTTATTTAAATTGAGTTATTTTGTTTTCAGACAAAAGTGTTTCACGTGAAGTTTTTACTTTAAAATATAAATTTTTAAAAAGTTGAATTACATCAAATGTGTTTCATTTGAAGTTTCCACTTTAAAATATTAATTAATATTATTTTATTTCTTTAAATAGAGTTATTTTGTTTTTCAAATAACTGTTTTTCTACTTTGTAATAGTAATTAATAGAAATAATAGCTTTTTTCTTAAAACAAGGTTATTCTGTCTTTCAAGTGAGTTTCTTGTGAAGCTCCTACTTCAAAATAATTATTAATAAAAATTGTTTCCTTCAAAGTTTAAACTTAGTGACTTCGTCTTTCAAATAAATGCGTTTCATATGAATCTTCCACAGTTCTTAAAGATATTAATTAATAAAAATTAATTGCATTTTTTCTTCAAAAGCCTTTCGTTTTGTCGAATTTAAATATTAATTATTTTGGTTAATATATTATGCGACCCTATAAAATTGTGAACTTTTGACTGTGGCCCCTGCACTGTAAAGTTTTCCTAACCTTGATCTATTTCGATATTCCCGAAAAAATCCAAATGGCCTGTCATCTCGGCTTCAGTAACTTTTTCACCATCTGGGGCACTATTAGATATCCCAAGATTTTTTAACGAAATCTAAAGAAGAGTCTGTAATGTTATCAGTCCTGGTCTGGCATATCGGCTTCAGTTACTTTTCCACCATCATATCTGATCTGGGGCACTATTAGATATTCCAAGATTTTTTAACGAAATCAAAAGAAGAGTCTGTAATTTTATCAGTCCTGGTCTGGCATATCGGCTTCAGTTACTTTTCCACCATCATATCTGATCTGGGGCACTATTAGATATCCCAAGATTTTTTAACGAAATCTAAAGAAGATTCTGTAATTTTATCAGTCCTGGTCTGGCATATCGGCTTCAGTTACTTTTCCACCATCATATCTGATCTGGGGCACTATTAGATATCCCAAGATTTTTTAACGAAATCAAAAGAAGAGTCTGTAATGTTATCAGTCCTGGTCTGGCATATCGGCTTCAGTTACTTTTCCACCATCATATCTGATCTGGGGCACTATTAGATATCCCAAGATTTTTTAACGAAATCAAAAGAAGAGTCTGTAATTTTATCAGTCCTGGTCTGGCATATCAGCTTCAGTTACTTTTCCACCACATTAACGTACTTTTCCTGCTTTTCTGTGAATATTTCCATCGTAATTTTGCAGTTGAGTTCCTCAGTCACCCGAACGCATGAATTTAAGCGAGAATAACTACTCTTGAAATATATGTAGAAAACGTTTGTAGAAGTTACGTTAAAGTGATTGAAGTGATTGAAGCCGATATACCAGGTCAGAAAAGATAAGAATGCAAGTCTCCAAGCACAACTCTAAAAACATAAGACACAACGGTTCGATAATTTCATCTGCATATAGAGAACAGTGCGTTGTGGTGCAGTGGATATCGGCTCGGAACGAGAAATCGGGGAGCCGAGTTCAAATTTAACTAAAAATGGTGCACACGGGCAAAAATAATAGAAGGCCCTTCGTTGTTCCAGTCATTTGCTATGCGCGTCCTCGGATTAACTCTCAAAACAGACCTCAAGTGGAATGACTATATAGAATCCATAGCTACATCCGCTGCTAAGAAAGTCGGTTCTCTATGTAGGGCCAGGAAGTTTTACCCGTCTGAAACCATCCTGCACATATATAAATCTACCATGCTCGAGTATTGAATACTGCTAACACATCTGGTCGGGTGTTCCTGCTATTCATGTCGGGGTTCTTGACAAAATCCAACGGAGAATCTGTAATGTGATCTATCCCTCTCAGATACAGTCATTTTCTCACCGGCGTAATGTGGCTTACCTGTACCTCTTCTACAAATACTTTCACGGCCTCTAAACTGATAAACTTAGCTCTCTGGTGCCCGCTATGCATGAATTGACTCGAGCAACAAGATTAGCAAATAGGTCCCACCCTTTTACTGTGAAACCAATAAAATGTAAACGCAAATTCTACTCCATCAGCTTCTTTTCTCACACTTCCCGCCTGTGGAATTCCCTTCTGTTTACTTTCCCCACAGCTACAATCTCTAAGAAATTAAATCTAAATTCAATAGCCATCTTTTATCTCACTGACTTGCATCCTCTCATGCTCTTTTCTCTGTCCACTTTACTCTCATCAGTATTTTCATCCTTCTCTTACCCACTTCCTGACACCCCTTTAACCTGTCACTCTTTCTCATAACTTTCCTCCTATCTAACTCCTGCTCATCAGTGGCAGTAAACGGCCTTGTTTAGGGTGATATGATTATAAAAAGAAATCTACACCTACTTGCATTTCACTACAATTATTATATTTATGTGAACTTACAATTCAAGCTTGGTGATGATAGGACTGTTCCAAATTTGAGGTCTTTTTTGGTCATCTCTGACAATGTGTCCACTTCATAAGTAATAATTATTGTTACTCTAACTTAGTTGATGAAATTAAAACTCGTTTAAGTGGAAGTTTTTTTACAGATCATTGCAAGCCTATCACTATTCTATAGTTATTTCCATGGCAAATGTTTAGTTTGAATAGATCAGACCTTTATAGCTAGAACTCACCATGTTACTCCCACGGAAACGAATCATCTTGATGACTTCCGTATTTCATTTTTAAAACGGAAGTTGCATCGAAAAATATTTTATTATCCCTGCGAATTTCTACTTTGCGGAGCAGACAAAATGTTTCTTTGAAGAATACAGCCTTAACCTCTTCAAGTCAAGGGTCAGTCATTATCTGACATTCCTATCCTCATAATCTTCGCTTACTTTTTACCTTTTTTTTACGTTAATGTTCAACTCCTCGTTTAGTAACCCTCTAAGTGGCTCGTGACCATTGTAATAGGTGAATTCTAGCATGAAAAAAAATTACGGTTTTACTTGATAATGTCTACTGTTTTTTCCCTACTTCATTCTCGTCATTTTATACTTGAACAAAATAAAATTGTTTGACAACATGGAAAACTTTTTGAACCTAATATTCGTAAATCTTTCTTTGTTTCTCCGTTCGTTCGTTTTTCTGCTTAGTCCATTTAGTTTCAATCTTCTCTTCTCGTACGAAACGAACTGACCACTTCTCCCTAGATTCAAATTTATTGTTACAAGTAGTTATTATAACAAGTAATTTAGGTCAGAGGGCATACATTTTGTGCCTATGGGTCAACCCATAGTCAAAAAATGTATGCCTTCTGCCCTAAAAATATTTTACCTATTAATTAAACTTCTAAGATTTTACTTTTCAATTTTATGTTTAAATTCTAGTTTAAAGTAAATTATTACTGAAATAAATACTGTATATCTTATTAGTAAAGAAAATACTGCATATTCTATTACTGGTTGAATCGTGTGACGAACAGACACGGCTCTTATAGTATAGACATGAAATTGTGAAGGACGGACGGATGGGAGGACGGAAGGCACTTATTATAGTATTGAATCCTCAACATCCTTCTGTAGGCTCTTTTATAGTATAGATTATTATCGTTATTATTATTATTAGTACACTTTTTCAATGCGTTTCTTCAATTTTCCTTCAACTTTTTCTTTAGTCCGTTTCTCTTTTTTTTTTCTTTTAATATTATTTTCTTCAAACCATTTCTTTGTCTACTTCATCCGCTTTTTCTTCTTTTTCTTTTTCTTTTTTTAATTTTCTTCTTCTTTTTCTTTTTCTTCTTTTCTTCTTCTCATGTTCGTTATTACACTTTATCTTCTATCTGTGTTTTTTCAATCTGTTTCTTCTTATTACTATTTATTATTTTCTTCTTCTTATGATTATTATTATTACACTTTTCTTTCAATCTCTTTTTTTATTTTTTAATCACTTCCTTCTTTTCTTCGAATTCTTATTGTAATTATTATTTTGCTTTTTTTAAGCCATTTATTCTTTATTTTCGTCTTCTTTTTATTCTTATTCTCATTATCACATTTTTTCTTTTAGTTTCTTCTTCTTTATATTCTTATGATTTACACAATAGCTGTTTTTATGGATGTGCAGTTAATGTTAGAGGTTCAGAACGAGAAAAATTCGAAATGTGTTCTTCTTCCTGTCAATACGATTACATCTCCCTCCATCTATGGATTAAATAGCAGTGCAATCTAGACGCCTTAGTTGTGGTTATGACCTAATGTAGGAGAATAATTGTGAATTCAAAACCGGATTGCTCCTAGTGAGACGTATTTAACTTTAACTATGTTTCACTCTACGTAGTAGCAGTGAAAAAAAAGTCAGGCTGGCTCTGTAGGTGTTGAAGAGCAACAAGCAGTCCTGTGGAGGCGAACATACCCGAAAACGAGAAGTCATACGGGAATATGAGAAACCACACTGATTTGTAGTGTTGCTTTCAAGACAAAACAGCTTTGATGATTAACAGATAAATGGCTATAGAAAAAGAAAATATTTAATTACACCAATAATTGATCTAACGAGGAAAATCTTCATTTTAGAAGCTTGATTTCAAAGTCGACAGTAATAAAAATATTTGATTATACCAATAATTGATCTGGCGGGAAAAACTTGGTTTTAGAAACTTGTTTTCTAAGTCGACAGTATTGAAAATATTTGATTATACCAATAAATGATCTGTTGAGAAAAAAAAAACGATTTTAGAAACCTGTTTTTTAAGTAGACAACAATGAAAATATGTGATCATACCAATAACTGATTTGGCAGTTGTTATCTAAGTCGACAGTAATTAAAATATTTGATTATACCAACAATTGATTTGTCGGGAAAAAACTTGAGTTTTTGGTTTCTAAGTCGACAGTAATCGCCTCAAATTAGATGCCGAGCGACGGCGTCTATTGAGTTTAACGTGCGTTGGCAGACAAAGAATCGAGCGTTATACGAGGTGCGGCAAGAAAAAAAAAAAGATACTCGTCTGAGAAAGATGATTACGTGACACCGCATTCTCAAACTCATAAAGGACATTTTTCCAATTATTTTACCCATCTGATCTAAATCTAAACTTATTAATAAATAGGACTTTGTGTGTGTGTGTGTGTGTGTGTGTGTGTGTGTGTGTGTGTGTGTGTCCATTACCTATAGAGTCCGAGACGGGTGAACCGATTTTCTTGAAAATTTACACAATTTTACTATAAGCGTCTACGAGTGTTCTTAGCTAGGTTTTGTGTCGAGGTACCCCCGATAAATATCGAAAATTGATAATTAAAAAAAAATCGGGTTATTTAAGGAGTGGTCCGATTTTAATCAAATTTGATACACTCATAGACAAAGACATAAGAAACGATATTCAGAAGTTTCAAGGTGGCAGTTCTTACACTAGTGCAGAAAATCGATAATATATATATATATATATATATATATATATATATCTGTATTTTTAGAACCCTTTTATTTTATTTTTTGCTTCGGGTTTCGCTCTAAGTAGGTATAATTGTAGTTCTTAGTCTCAGCCATGATACCATTTACTCAGAGGACTTATTTAGCCTTCAAAATTCAGTTTACGACTAAAATCTTATTTGATATCGATACCAGGAAATCAATATTTGACTTACATCCATTCATTTTTCTTTCACTCTACGGTTTCGCTTTAACTGGAAACAACTATTGCCTTTTAGTCTTTCGTGCCAATGTCCAAAGAGTCTGAGCTCCAGGAGCATGGATTAGTTTTAAAGCTTTCATTACACCCGAGCAACGCCGGGATATGCTGCTAGTATTTAAATAAAGGAATTTTGTAAATAAAAAACCGTTATCGAATATAAGAAATTCGAAAAGCAAAACCTATATTCGAAAGAGAAAGAATGCGGAAAGCTAAACCTGTATTCGAAAAAAGGAATATTTCAGCAGCTGTTAGAAAACTCGTTTAACTTATTTTTTTGCCACTCGAGGTAAACGGTTACAAATAAGAGTCAGTGTTTATGGGGATATGGTGGGAGGAGGAGATAACGGTTGACGCTAGATTTAAACAGTTTAAGATTGTCAGTGAGTCAGTTAAGTGCCATCATTTGGGCAATCATGTCTCGAAAAAAATATGACCGACTGGGCAGAAGATTATCCCGCTTTTGGTTGTCATTACTTTCTGCAGTAGACTGGTTGTCAGTCAAGGCTATAGAACCCAGTCTGTTCTGTTATTTAACTCATAACTGGAGGGTCTTTGTGCGTAACTGAATGCAAGGAATTCAACTGGAATTCGAACTCGGCTTCCCGATTTCTCGTTCCGAGCCAATAACTACTGCACCACAATGCACATCCTGAAATTAAGATTGTAGTGATCTTGAAAGCATCCTCTTGAAAGTAGGTACTACAAAGCAGCGGCCCATGCGCGTAGAATGCTGGGAGAAGGTTAAGACTTGGAGAAGTAGAGAATGTCGTTCGTCTGTATATTTTCCATGGAAATAGCAATAGATCTTGAAACGTTTCATCTGTGAGAAAGGGGTTGTAATTCATCAATCACAAGAACGCGCAGACTCTTTTGGACTCTAACGATACTGGAAAATGATGACTGGGAAACTCTTGCCCAAATATAGAAGGAATACTCAAGTTTTCTTTTCTTTACGAAAAAGAGTAAACCGCAAAAGTCTTCATCACTATTAGTTATGATATGTCCCGGAAATGGATATATATATTGTTGTAGGATCTCCCCTTTTCCGATGATAATGGACTTGACTTGAGTATACATACACTCCTGTCATAGAGAGAACAGTAATTGATCCGTAAGTCACAGTACGAGTACCGTAAAGGTCCGTAAGTTACCGAGAGATACCGAAGTTACACAGAGAATACCGCGTCAGTAGTCATAGTAGCTCTGAGTTCCACTCAGCCAGAATAGTATTACACAGATATACTAATTCCAGCACACCTTTACTTCAAAGACTTGTATATATATATATATATATATATATATATATATATATATATATAGTAAGGAATATATATATATATATATATATATTCCTTACTAATCGTATTTCTGGATTACTAAACTGCGCTTCAGTTGTATCTTTACGTTTAATATAACCTATTTTTCTATCTCAAATATCTGTTTTATTGTTTTTTTTATTTTGTGCGGTTCCTCACCCGGAATCCACAAAATATATAATTCGAGGTAGCTAAGCTGTTTAATCTAATGTAACCGGGTAGGACAATGTAGTACGTAGACGTCATGGACGGTACTCGTCGTATCCAGTATCCTGAGACGTAGACGTACTCAATAGACGTTGACCAATAGTCGTAGACCTCTAGACGTAGACCTCTAGTCGAAGATCTGCAGACCTATGGACGTAGATCTCTAGTAATAGACCAATAGACCTCTAGCGGTAAACCTATAGACGTAGACCTTTATGCGTCCTCGCCTTCGTCTATATTTATGACTGACACCAGCCAATCACATTACAGTTAGGGGAACCAAGGTGTATGCATATTCATTACATCAAGTTACGGTAAAGAAAGTCAGGGTATGGCTGAAAAGAGAACATCTAAAAAAGGCATGTATGTTTTGTACCAAATACATATACAAATTTCTGTAAATTCTGAAGAAAAAATGGTTCGACAGAAATACCACCTAAGCATGTCTCCCAGAAATACCTCACAAATAAGGATAAGACATTAACGATGGTCTCTCCATCAAGCTGATGCCGTATCATTATATCGGGAAGTATTTCTGGGAGCTATATATGGGAGGAATTTCTGTCGCGCCCTGTAGAAATGCTTTTGATTTTAAAAAGACCTTACGAATTTGTGGCCTCATTTACTGCATTTGATTTAAATTCAAAATGAAATATCGTATAAGCCCACTTTATGTACAGTGCAACCCCTGAAGTTATGGGAATTAATTTGAACCCATTTAGATAAAAAATTATCTGGACGTAGTGTAACCGGTTATTGAAAATGAACGACTTTTAACCGCTTCAAATAAATTACCTGTGTATAGTGCGCCTCCCTAATTTTTGCGTAAAAATCTGATCATGAAGACTCGCATTATACACAAATATATACAGTATTGCGTGTAAATGAACGCAAAGAATTCAACTGAATTCATTTACGAGCAAATACTCTTGAGAAAGGTATTCGTCTCTTCTACCTCCAGATATAGCTTAAATAGCAAGACAAATTAGATTCTGTAGCCTTGGTTAGCAACCAGTCTACCGCAGAAAGTAATAGCAAACTATCGCGGGAAAATTCTCTGCCTAGTCAGTCATGTTTCTTTCGAGACATGATCGCCCAAGCGTGTAACACGTATGACACTTAACTTACAGTATTAGTTTTCTTATGTCACCGAAACCAACCAATATCTTTCTTTTAGAGCATTGCATACTTTCAGTTTATAAACTGAGTATGCAATAACCTAATCGAAAGTTAACAAGGTGACGGGGTCAAAGAACAGTTTAAAATAACGAGCGTATGAAATGTCGATTGGTAGATAAAATTGATATCTAAACTTATTTATCAATGGAGATTTGTCTTTGTGTATGTCTCTCTCTGTGTGTGTGTCCTTTACCTATAGACTCCGAAACGGCTGAACCGATTTTCTTGAAAATTTACACAGTTGTAATATAAGCGTCTGCGAGTGTTCTTAGCTAGGTTTTGTGTCGAGGTACCCCCGATAAATATCGAAAATCGATAATTGAAAAAATCGGGTTATAAAAAGTGTGGTCCGATTTTAATCAAATTTGATACACTCATAGACAAAGACATAAGAAACGACATTCAGAAGTTTCAAGGTTGCAGTTCTTACAATAGTGCAGAAAATCGATAATATATATAAGGCAAGATGTTTGTGTGTGTCTTTGTTTATCTGCATGTGTGTCTGTATTTTTTTCAGCCTTTTTATTTTAGTTTTTGCATCGGGTTTCGCTCTAAGTAGGTATAATTGTAGTTCTTAGCCTCAGCCATGATACCATTTATTCAGAGGACTTATTTAGCCTTAAAAATTCAGTTTATGACGAAAAAAACTTATTTGATATCGATACCAGGAAATCAAAATTGGACTTACATCCATTCATTTTTCTTTCAGTCTACGGTTTTGCTTTTACTGGAAACAACTATTGCTTTTTAGTCTTTCGTGCCAACGTCCAATTAGTCTGAGCTCTAGGACCATGGATTAGTTTTAAAGCTTTCATGACACCCGAGCAACGCCGGGCTATACTGCTAGTATATTTATAAACGAACTCAGATCAATTAGATTAGATTGGGACAAATAAGAACAAAGCTAATGAAAGCGTAGGTAAACTTTAATTAATAACTTACAGCAAAATCGATTCGTTGTAATCATCCGATGGCATTTTCTCTTGCTTTCTGATAAGCAGTTTCCGGACAGAATTGCGATCTCGGCTGGTCGAAAAGCTGCCAGGCTAAATAGCCTTTGCTAGTCTATAGAAATTGACCACTACCTATTTTGTTCATTTTCACCAATTCATTTGTTTGTCCTGCCGGTGCCTTGGGGAAGGAGTCACTCGGACGCTGAGATCGTACCAAGAGCTTTGGTCGTTGGCAGAGGATGTGTTAGAATATTAAACAAACGGAATTGTGAGCGAATAAAACAAAATGATTGTATGGAAGAGGAAAAGACAGAGGAACTGGTTGGCGACTGCAGGAGTCAAGGAAGAAAGACAGAGGAAGGATGAACGGACGGAAGTACAAGCTAGGGAACCGGACGTTTAACAGTGACTTCATTTTCCTTTACTCTATTATTTCTTTTGAGGTGAAATGCTGGGGGCGTCTGACGTGTATTAGCTAAACTCTTCAGTGCCATGTTACTAGTTTATAATAGCATTAGTCTCATTCAACAAATTAACTTGCAGTGAAATGTCTTATTGTGAAGTCATTAAACAGCGAAAGTGTAAGATGTCATCTCGGAAAATGGAATAGGTGAAACAAGTTCAAATTCCAATAGAGGCTATTTTCGTTCGAAATACTCTTAGAAAATACATTTTTATCTTTCTTTCTTCCCCCTCTCTCTCATTGTTTCTCTCTCTCTCTTTCTAGTCATTTCCCTTCATACTTTTTCTTTTTTTCTCTGTCTCCTTTTTTCTTTTCTTTTTTCTCTTTCTTCTTTTTTTCTTTCCTCTCTCTATCTCTTTTTCTTTCTTTTCTGTCTTTTTTGCTTTTCTCTTTTTAGTTTTTTTCTCACTTTTTCTTTCTTTTTTCTCTTTTTCTTTTTTCTCTTTCACTATCTTTTTCTTTTTATCTCTTTCTCTTTTCGTTTCGTCTCTCTTTTTCTTTCTTTTTTTTCTTTTTTCTCTTTCACTATCTTTTACTTTTTATCTCTTTCTCTTTTCGTTTCGTCTCTCTTTTTCTTTTTCTTTTTTCTTTTTTTCTTTTTCTTTTTTCTCTTTCACTATCTTTTACTTTTTATCTCTTTCTCTTTTCGTTTCGTCTCTCTTTTTCTTTCTTTTTTCTCTTTTTCTTTTTCTCTTTCACTATCTTTTACTTTTTATCTCTTTCTCTTTTCGTTTCGTCTCTCTTCTTCTTTCATTTTTCTCTTTTTTCTTTTTCTCTTTCACTATCTTTTACTTTTTATCTCTTTCTCTTTTCGTTTCGTCTCTCTTTTTCTTTCTTTTTTCTCTTTTTTTCTTTTTTCTCTTTCACTATCTTTTACTTTTTATCTCTTTCTCTTTTCGTTTCGTCTCTCTTTTTCTTTCTTTTTCTCTTTTTTCTTTTTTCTCTTTCACTATCTTTTACTTTTTATCTCTTTCTCTTTTCGTTTCGTCTTTCTTTTTCTTTCTTTTTTCTCTTTTTTCTTTTTTCTCTTTCACTATCTTTTACTTTTATCTCTTTCTCTTTTCGTTTCGTCTCTCTTTTTCTTTCTTTTTTCTCTTTTTTCTTTTTTTCTCTTTCACTATCTTTTACTTTTTATCTCTTTCTCTTTTCGTTTCGTCTCTCTTCTTTCTTTTTTTCTCTTTTTTCTTTTTTCTCTTTCGCTATCTTTTACATTTTATCTCTTTCTCTTTTCGTTTCGTCTCTCTTTTTCTTTCTTTTTTCTCTTTTTTCTTTTTTCTCTTTCACTATCTTTTACTTTTTATCTCTTTATCTTTTCGTTTCGTCTCTCTTTTTCTTTCTTTTTTCTCTTTTTTTCTTTTTTCTCTTTCACTATCTTTTACTTTTTATCTCTTTCTCTTTTCGTTTCGTCTCTCTTTTTCTTTCTTTTTTCTCTTTTTTCTTTTTTCTCTTTCACTATCTTTTACTTTTTATCTCTTTCTCTTTTCGTTTCGTCTCTCTTTTTCTTTCTTTTTTCTCTTTTTTCTTTTTTCTCTTTCACTATCTTTTACTTTTTATCTCTTTATCTTTTCGTTTCGTCTCTCTTCTTCTTTCATTTTTCTCTTTTTTCTTTTTTCTCTTTCACTATCTTTTACTTTTTATCTCTTTCTCTTTTCGTTTCGTCTCTCTTCTTCTATCATTTTTCTCTTTTTCTTTTTTCTCTTTCACTATCTTTTACTTTTTATCTCTTTCTCTTTTCGTTTCGTCTCTCTTTTTCTTTCTTTTTTCTCTTTTTTCTTTTTTCTCTTTCACTATCTTTTACTTTTTATCTCTTTCTCTTTTCGTTTCGTCTCTCTTCTTCTTTCATTTTTCTCTTTTTTCTTTTTTCTCTTTCACTATCTTTTACTTTTTATCTCTTTATCTTTTCGTTTCGTCTCTCTTTTTCTTTCTTTTTTCTCTTTTTTCTTTTTTTCTCTTTCACTATCTTTTACTTTTTATCTCTTTCTCTTTTCGTTTCGTCTCTCTTCTTCTTTCATTTTTCTCTTTTTTCTTTTTTCTCTTTCACTATCTTTTACTTTTTATCCCTTTCTCTTTTCGTTTCGTCTCTCTTCTTCTTTCATTTTTCTCTTTTTCTTTTTTTCTCTTTCACTATCTTTTACTTTTTATCTCTTTCTCTTTTCGTTTCGTCTCTCTTCTTCTTTCATTTTTCTCTTTTTTCTTTTTTCTCTTTCACTATCTTTTACTTTTTATCTCTTTCTCTTTTCGTTTCGTCTCTCTTTTTCTTTCTTTTTTCTCTTTTTTCTTTTTTCTCTTTCACTATCTTTTACTTTTTATCTCTTTCTCTTTTCGTTTCGTCTCTCTTTTTCTTTCTTTTTTCTCTTTTTCTTTTTCTCTTTCACTATCTTTTACTTTTTATCTCTTTCTCTTTTCGTTTCGTCTCTCTTCTTCTTTCATTTTTTCTCTTTTTTTCTTTTTCTCTTTCACTATCTTTTACTTTTTATCTCTTTCTCTTTTCGTTTCGTCTCTCTTTTTCTTTCTTTTTTCTCTTTTTTCTTTTTTCTCTTTCACTATCTTTTACTTTTTATCTCTTTCTCTTTTCGTTTCGTCTCTCTTTTTCTTTTTCTTTTTTCTTTTTTTCTTTTTTCTTTTTTCTCTTTCACTATCTTTTACTTTTTATCTCTTTCTCTTTTCGTTTCGTCTTTCTTTTTCTTTCTTTTTTCTCTTTTTTCTTTTTTCTCTTTCACTATCTTTTACTTTTATCTCTTTCTCTTTTCGTTTCGTCTCTCTTTTTCTTTCTTTTTTCTCTTTTTCTTTTTTCTCTTTCACTATCTTTTACTTTTTATCTCTTTCTCTTTTCGTTTCGTCTCTCTTCTTTCTTTTTTCTCTTTTTTTCTTTTTTCTCTTTCGCTATCTTTTACATTTTATCTCTTTCTCTTTTCGTTTCGTCTCTCTTTTTCTTTCTTTTTTCTCTTTTTTCTTTTTTCTCTTTCACTATCTTTTACTTTTTATCTCTTTATCTTTTCGTTTCGTCTCTCTTTTTCTTTCTTTTTTCTCTTTTTTCTTTTTTCTCTTTCACTATCTTTTACTTTTTATCTCTTTCTCTTTTCGTTTCGTCTCTCTTTTTCTTTCTTTTTTCTCTTTTTTCTTTTTTCTCTTTCACTATCTTTTACTTTTTATCTCTTTCTCTTTTCGTTTCGTCTCTCTTTTTCTTTCTTTTTTCTCTTTTTTCTTTTTTCTCTTTCACTATCTTTTACTTTTTATCTCTTTATCTTTTCGTTTCGTCTCTCTTCTTCTTTCATTTTTCTCTTTTTTCTTTTTTCTCTTTCACTATCTTTTACTTTTTATCTCTTTCTCTTTTCGTTTCGTCTCTCTTCTTCTATCATTTTTCTCTTTTTCTTTTTTCTCTTTCACTATCTTTTACTTTTTATCTCTTTCTCTTTTCGTTTCGTCTCTCTTTTTCTTTCTTTTTTCTCTTTTTTCTTTTTTCTCTTTCACTATCTTTTACTTTTTATCTCTTTCTCTTTTCGTTTCGTCTCTCTTCTTCTTTCATTTTTCTCTTTTTTCTTTTTTCTCTTTCACTATCTTTTACTTTTTATCTCTTTATCTTTTCGTTTCGTCTCTCTTTTTCTTTCTTTTTTCTCTTTTTTCTTTTTCTCTTTCACTATCTTTTACTTTTTATCTCTTTCTCTTTTCGTTTCGTCTCTCTTCTTCTTTCATTTTTCTCTTTTTTCTTTTTTCTCTTTCACTATCTTTTACTTTTTATCCCTTTCTCTTTTCGTTTCGTCTCTCTTCTTCTTTCATTTTTCTCTTTTTCTTTTTTCTCTTTCACTATCTTTTACTTTTTATCTCTTTCTCTTTTCGTTTCGTCTCTCTTTTTCTTTCTTTTTTCTCTTTTTTCTTTTTTCTCTTTTACTTTTTATCTCTTTCTCTTTTCGTTTCGTCTCTCTTTTTCTTTCTTTTTTCTCTTTTTTCTTTTTTCTCTTTCACTATCTTTTACTTTTTATCTCTTTCTCTTTTCGTTTCGTCTCTCTTCTTCTTTCATTTTTCTCTTTTTTCTTTTTTCTCTTTCACTATCTTTTACTTTTTATCTCTTTATCTTTTCGTTTCGTCTCTCTTTTTCTTTCTTTTTTCTCTTTTTTCTTTTTTCTCTTTCACTATCTTTTACTTTTTATCTCTTTCTCTTTTCGTTTCGTCTCTCTTCTTCTTTCATTTTTCTCTTTTTTCTTTTTTCTCTTTCACTATCTTTTACTTTTTATCTCTTTATCTTTTCGTTTTGTCTCTCTTTTTCTTTCTTTTTTCTCTTTTTTCTTTTTTCTCTTTCACTATCTTTTACTTTTTATCTCTTTCTCTTTTCGTTTCCTCTCTCTTCTTCTTTCATTTTTCTCTTTTTTCTTTTTTCTCTTTCACTATCTTTTACTTTTTATCTCTTTATCTTTTCGTTTCGTCTCTCTTTTTCTTTCTTTTTTCTCTTTTTTCTTTTTTCTCTTTCACTATCTTTTACTTTTTATCTCTTTCTCTTTTCGTTTCGTCTCTCTTCTTCTTTCATTTTTCTCTAACTCTGTTTTCACTTTCTTATTTCTTTTTCCTTTTATTACTCTTTTGGGCTTACGGCCTATCACGTTGAATACACCGGTTCTCGCTCGATCACCGAAGTTAAGCAACGTTGAGCCTGGTCTGTACTTAGATGGGTGACCGCTTGGGATACCAGATGCTGTAAGCGTATAGTGACGGATGTGCGTTGTGGTGCAGTGGATATCGACCCGGAAAGAGAAATCGGTGAGCCGAGTTCGAATTCCAATTGAATACCCTGCATTCACTTAAGCACTGGTACCCCTGGGAAAGGTATTAATCCGTCCATTCCCTCCAGTTATGGGTTAAATAACAAGGGTAGGAACTTGGGGTCTCTGCTCTTAAAAACAAATCCTAATGAATCGTGAAAAGAAAAACGTTGTAAAAATAAAATAACCTTACCCAAAATCATTTGTTATGACCTTAAAATGATCCCATAAGGATTGATAGGTCGTTAAACCTCACAAACAAACTTTCTCTTTTCGTTTCTTCTGTCTTTTTCTTTCTCTTTTCTCTCTATCCATCTCTTTCTGTCTTTTCTCTTCCTCTGTTAATGTCTTTACGGCACTACTTAGGTTGGCTCGTAAAATATAGGAAAATATTTGAGGCAAATGTAATAAGCTTAGTAAATTAACACTTATTAAATCTTTCTTCAGCCACGACGTTTATCAGAATCGAAAAAATATTGATTCTTCTTTACAGTTTTAAAAGGATGATCCTGCTCATAATACAAATACACTGTCAACTCGATCAAGGCATTCTCAAAGAGCTATATGCAAACTGTTTTTATTTACTTGAATTTGAATTTGAGTTTTGTTTAACGGCATATCAACCTTTGTTGGTTATTTAATGCCAAAAAGGTAGCGTTTAAAGATATATTTTTTAATGTTCGGTTATAGTAAGAAAGTTGATTTAGTCAGATTTTGACGAAAAAAAATTATTTTTTATTTTATTTTAGAAAACTGGAGATGTCTTCTAGTTTTGTATTCAAAAATGTAATTTTATTTTCCTTCAAAAATGTGTAATATAATAACTTTTTTCTTAAATAAAATTGTTGGTAATGTTTTTCATTCAAAAGTATATTTTTCTATAAAAGTCTATTTTTATATATATTTTATTTCTATAAAATTATTTTCATACTTTCATAGTGTTTTGACCCCAGTTTGGGGGTTAGCTATTTACCCATAGCTGGGACCCTAACAGGTGTTACCACTCCGGATCAGAGTGGACCTGGGAACAACAGCAATTAAGAGGTGGTTCCATACTTCTCACAACTTCTCAATCAGAGGCCTTGCTGCTGGATGCAGTTTACCGTCATACCCAGGACCCTTTTATTTACTGATATATCCCGAAAAGGAATACAGTATAAAATGATCAGTTAAAGAATGGAACTCCACACCAGGAATAAGAAATACAGATTTATTGTACTATGGTACAATTAACAATAATACACATATAGAAAAGCCACGGGTTGGAGAGGAATCGACTATCGAATAGTGAATACCTTCGCCTAAGACCTTTTTGTATTTACTAGCCTTTCCACGCAAGGCCAGATGTGACACATGGTCATTTTACAGTGGGTATTCCCGGCCATATAGCCGGGCCAAAAAATGTCTGTCTATTTTTCCCCAATCGTGGTTCTACCCTTCGGCGGAACCACGACTGGGTTTGTGCTCCCTGCTCGGAAGCTGAGAGCGCCCTCCACCCGAAGGCAGAGAGCTGACAGTGTCATAGAAAAGTCAGGCGAATGCCTAAGATCTTTTTCTGTATTTACTAGCCTTTCCACGCAAGGCCAGATGTGACACATGGTCATTTTACAGTGGGTATTCCCGGCCATATAGCCGGGCCAAAAAATGTCTGTCTATTTTTCCCCAATCGTGGTTCTACCCTTCGGCGGAACCACGACTGGGTTTGTGCTCCCTGCTCGGAAGCTGAGAGCGCCCTCCACCCGAAGGCAGAGAGCTGACAGTGTCATAGAAAAGTCAGGCGAATGCCTAAGATCTTTTTCTGTATTTACTAGCCTTCCCACGCAAGGCCAGATGTGACACATGGTCATTTTATAGTGGGTATTCCCGGCCATATAGCCGGGCCAAAAAATCTCTGTCTATTTTTCCCCAGTCGTGATTCTACCCTTCGGCGGAACCACGACTGGGTTTGTGCTCTCTGCTCGGAAGCAGAGAGTGCCCCCTACCCGAAGATAGAGAATGACAGTGTAATAGAAAAGTCAGGCGAATGCCTAAGACCTTTTTTCTCGTCGTACCTCTCGTTACCGTCTTTTATAAAGTAGAGCATTCTATTCTCGGGGATGGCAGGATGTTCCACTATAACATTTACGAACGTTAAGTTTGAAACTGTGCCAACTTCATTGATAAAGGTGAACATATTTTGAATTTATATATTTAAACATTATTTTTAATGAATACTCGTATTTGAGTAGATACTTTGTATTTTTTATAATCAAACAATATATATATATATGGATGAGCTGTGATACTGCGAAACAGGCTTGTATATGGATGACTAATAGTTTATTCTCTCATTATAATTGAGCTCAGAGAGGAATATATATATATATATATATATATATATGTGTGTGTGTGTGTGTGTGTGTGTGTGTGTGTGTGTGTGTGTGTGTGTGAGATTAAATAAATTCCAAGCAATATGTTTGCTTATTTTTAATAAAATCCGTCCATACTCACGGATAATCTTTCGCGTATTACAATTTAAAAAATGTCAGAAATGAGCGGTAACGGTGACAGATGTTATTTTCATTCATTTCTTAAGGTACCTAGGTACGTTCAACCTTTTTCCGAGATCATCTTCAGGGGTGTGAATTATGGTAACTGGAAAACTGTGTTGCTAAAGATTACTGTATATTTTTCCTGCCTCAAATATAACGATTGACAAATTGCTAGCGTTTATTTAGAACGTGAAAATTATCAAAAATGAAATTTGTTATATGTTGTAATGTTCAGTAATTTTTAGAAACACAGTTTTCCGGTTACATTTGTTACTGTAACTCACACCCCTAAAGATGACCTCAGAAATGAGGTTGAAAGTACTTGGATACCTTAAGAAATGGATGAAAATAACCTCTGTCAACGTTGCAGCTCATTTCTGACATCTTTTGATTGTAATACGCGAAAGATTATCCATGAGTATGAACGGATTTTATTAAAAATAAGTGAACATGTATATATATATATATATATATATATATATATGTGTGTGTGTGTGTGTGTGTGTGTGTGTATCAGCCTGAATAGTCGAGAAATCTTGTTAGGAAAATATGCATCCTCTACCAAGATCGAACTTGCGTCCCCTAAAGACATAGGGGAAGCCATCACTTGATCTGACATGTCTCAGTCACTCGACCACGAAGGAATTTGCAGTTAGACAAAACCGAATTAAATCAATGTATTTATAAGGCTTACCATTTTAAAATTGAGAAAGAGGCGACTTTTTGGAAATACTAATCTGGAGAGATGATACCAACGTGTGGCTCCTTCAGGCCATACTACGTATTGTTCCAATCCTTATGGGTAAAATTCGGTAGCATCACAAATCATTATAATCGAGGGCTTAGAACATACTGGCCTTGTTAAAACTGTTGATCATGCCAGACTATATCTCCTCCACCAGAAACTGTCTATTCAGCATAGTTGCAGTATAAACCATATATTAATTTTATCAGTGTTGAAGAAAGACAAATTTGCCTGAACAGATGTCTGAAGTGTAGTATAGAGCCTTGAGGGAAGATCAAGTTCGTGTGGAAGGGTCTGGTAGCTTGCCCGTTGGAAAAGACGATATTGTATAGTTATCATTTGTTACAGTAATTTCTATCTTACACAAGGCTCGGAAGCTACTCGATCTTTACAGAGGTTTACAGAGTAAAAGGCACTGTTTTCGCGAATATATGAGGAAGATAACGGGTAACCCTAGACTTGGACATGTTAAGATTGTACTGATCGGGAAAAATCCTCTTGGGAGTCGGTTCCACGGAGCAGCAATTTGCAGGAAGAAGCTTACATCTCACGAATGGAATACGTAGGGAATGAGGGTGGTTCGCTACAATGTGCGTAACATGGCTGAGCTTATTCGTGAAGGTTAGAACTGGTGGAACTAAGGAATGTATTTCGTCTGAGCACTTTCCATGGAATTAGCGATGGAGCAAGTTTGCGACGTTTCGTCTGAGAGGCGGAGGAAATAAAAATAATAATAATAATAATAATTTTTTTAAATAGAAAAATGTGGAAATTGAGAACAAGAATAGTACTAGTCGTAGTAGGAGCGCTTGGAATGATAAAAAATGAACACAACAACACATTGAAAAAATTACTGGAAATCCCAGTTGAAGAGGAATATAAAATGTTTGGATAAGTACAGCCCATACACTAAGAAGAACTTTGTCCATATAACGCAAATGATGTTATGGGAGTTGAAAAAACAAATCATGAAATGTAGCCATGACAATACACCCCTACCTATCTTAGGTCTTCACGCAGACTGAGTAGGTAGTGTGACCATAGCAGAAATCGAAATAATAATAATAATAATAATAATAAGAAGAAGAAGAATAGAATAAAGAATGAAAGAAAGAAAGAAAGAGAAAAAGGGTGAAAGAAGTTGAAATAAAGAAAAAAGAAAGAGAAAGAGAGTGTATCTATATGTTGGAAAAAAAGAATGAAAATATAGGAATTAGATAAGGAAAACTAAGTAGATAGTGTGACCATAGCAGAAATCGAAATAATAATAATCATAATAATAATAAGAAGAAGAAGAAGAAGAAGAAGAAGAAGAAAAGAATAAAGAATGAAAGAAAGAAAGAAAGAAAGAAAGAGAAAAAGGGTGAAAGAAGAAGCTGAAATAAAGAAAAAAAGAAAGAGAAAGAGAGTGTATCTATATGTTGGAAAAAAGAATGAAAAAATGAGGAAGTGGATAAGTAAGGGAGAGAGACAGAGAGAGAGAGAGAGAGAGTAGGAGTTAGAGAAGGGTGAAATAGTTGAAAGAATTGAAAAAGAGAATATGAAAGAGAGTGTGAAGTTGTATGTATAGGTGAGAAAGAGAGAAAGTGAAAGAAGACGAACGAGAAAAATAGAAAGAAATAAAAAAAAAACACGAGAGATGGGCATGAGGACATATTTAAATATGAATAATAGCAACACTGAAACGAGGAAAAGAAAAAAACCAAGAAAAGAATTGTAATAGTGACAATAACGATGAAGAAAAAGTGGTTGTCATAGTGATACGACGATGAGGATGACGATAAGGATGCTGACGATGATGACGTAGCGAAAGAAATTAAATATAAGCAAGCGTTCTTAAAAATAATTAAAAATATTCGTTTTCTGCCACAGGACAAATTTCAATTAAGTTGTTTGACATTGAAGTTAAAAATAAAAATTACGTTAACAATATAACAGAACGAAACAAACTATTGCCGAAAAAATAGCTGAAAATCGAGTGAAAATAAAATTAAAAAAATACGAGTGGAAACCAAATTGAACCCAATTCTAAATCAGGTAACAAATAAAATAAAAATAAAAAATAAAGAAAAGCGAGTCAGAGAGAGAGAGAGAGAGAGAGAGAGAGAGAGAGAGAGAGAGAGAGAGAGAGATTGAAAAGAAAACAAACAAAAATATTCAATTACATTAGATTGACAAGGATTTTCAAATCTGGTTTGAAGAGATGCCCGGATGTACGCTGAGCGTAACAATTACTCTGTTTCTGAGAGGAATTTGAAAAACAATTCTTCCAACAGCAACGAGGCTGAGACGTGTGTGTGTGTGTGTGTGTGTGTGTGTGTGTGTGTGTGTGTGTGTGTGTGTGTGTGTGTGTGTGTGTGTGAACGGTTTTTTTTTCTCTCTTTTTTTAAAATTATTATTATTACTTCTCTCCGGAAGCAATGACTTTGAATTTAAAATTTAGTCTTTCAATAGTAACTAAATTTTTTCCACGTGTCGCCGAATACAAAAGACTATTTTGAGAATTGTAATTATAATTCCTTTTACTGTTTTTATAATTAGTTTCCAAGAAGAATTGTGCATTAGAGTAAGTGCCTGATTATTAATCTTTCCCAAATGGAAATTGTTTCTTGGATAAAAGAATATCTTCACATATTATTGACGTGGTCATCTGTTATTAATTTCAATCTCTCACCGTTAGTCTATAGAATACAAATCTTATATCATCCAACAATTAACTCAAAAGCAAAAGGTGCGATTGCACACCTACAAAAATGGATCAGAATGATTGAAAATATTTTGGAAAAACCCAGACCAAGGCAAATTTCACAAGTCCGTGTAAATATTAAATTTCTGGATTTTGATTGGATAGGAAAAACAACTTGATCTATGACCCCTGTCAAATTTTCTTAACACCCAAGAAAATAGGTATGCGGTTTCGAGCCGACCACGTGACTACATTTCATTACTTATTCACGTCCCTTGACTGGCAAAAGTCAGTCAGATGGGAACCGCACCGAGACGACACGTTAAAATATAACAAAAGAAACTTCAAGCAAGAGCCGGACATACAAAGGTCACGCCACACATTCGTTCTTTCTCTCCTTTCAATTTTTCTTTCTTCTTCTTCATCTTTACTCACACGCCGTCAAAGAACCAACAACAAGATAATTCAACTGACTCCTAAAAACTAAAGTTCGATAAGTACAATTTTCCTTTATTGCTTCACCTTCCTTTTCCCTTTTTCGCCGGCCATAAAAAGAAAAAGAACACTGACTTTATTAGAAACTAACTTTTTAATCTTTCTGCATACACACATTCTGCTACTATCTAATCTAAACTAATTTATAAATGGAACTTCGTCTGTGTGTGTGTGACTCCGTTACCTATAGACTCCGAAACGGCTGAACCAATTTTCTTGAAAATTTACACAGTTGTACTATAAGCGTCTGCGAGTGTTCTTATCTTGGTTTTGTGTCGAGGTACCCCCGATAAATATCGTAAATCGATAATCGAAAAAACCGGGTTATAGAAGAAGTGGTCCGATTTTAATCAAATTTGATACACTCATAGACAAGGACATAAGAAATTTCAAGGTTGCATTTCTCACAATAGCGCAGAAAATCGATAATATATATATATATATATATATATATATATATATATATCCTATAGCCTTGGTCGGCAACCAATTTGCTGCAGAAGTCAATACTCATCTACTAACCACTGGACTCTAGCTCTCTCCCCACCGCTGTATAACCTTCCCTTTCTCTCCACCTATGTATCTGTCATCGCACCTGCTTTCTCAGCTTTCTATTGTTCCTTTCTAACTAGTTTGTACTCCTCACTCTTTTCTAATTAATCTTTTTACATTTATGTAGCCCCCTGCACATCAGTGGCGTTTCCGCCTTGCTCGGGGTGAAATGATTAAAAAAAAAAGCAATGGCAACCTACTGCCCAGTCAGACATGTCTCTTTCGAAACATAATCAGCCAAAGCGTGTATCACGTATGGCACTTAATTGACTGACCGACAAAATATCTTTATATATATATATATATATATATATATATAGTTATTATGATAATAGCATCCTGCATCTAAAAAGTTATTAGGTTTCGGTGTTCAATGCACCATCATCAGGTAGTGAATGTGGTTAATTTACTTTGTCATACACACACACACACACACACACATATATATATATATATATATATATATATATATATATTAGTTAGTTCATGGGAATTTAATTATATGGATTTTTTCTTGAAAGCAAAGAAAACATTTCATGTAATTATTTACATGTTCTAGCTTTTGTTAATATCTTCCATTTTACTGTAGAACTTTTATTTGCATTTTTCAATTGCCAATAGTGTTTGGAGAAAGAAGTTGAGTTATAATAGCTTTTATTATTAAAATCGAGTCTTAAAAGTATTCTTAGTACTTCCAATATAATGTTCGGTAAGATTTGGATTTTCTGTTGTGGAGATAGTAGCTTGGCATACTATGAAATTTGAAAGGCATCTATTTTGCAGAGAACATTCGTTAGTAAGCATTCGTGTTATTATCTTTATTTAGAATAAGTTGGTTATGATTGTTAATTTTGTTATATTGTTTTAGTATTTTATTGTTGTGCTTTTTTTTCTTATAATATCAAGATTATCAGTGCAGCTATAACTTGGTTTCAGTATATTTTTATGAAAGGGAGTTATTAGTTCGGAACAAATGACAGAAAATCCAATGTAAATACCTCATCTCAGAAATTTAGACAAATACATACGCGCGCGTGCACACACACACACACACACACACACACACACACACACACACACACATATATATATATATATATATATATATATATATATATATATATATATATTAATGCAGGTTTCATTGAATAATATAGACAAGTTTTGTCTATTAATTTTGTGTAGGATCCGTTCATACCGTCTGATATACTTGATGGTGATGTCGTTGAAAGACAACAAAAAATCACAGTATTTGTTGAATCTTTTATCGGGTCTAAGCTTTCGGCTCACATAAGCCATTATCAAAGAGTAAATATTAACACACAGTAAACATAGAACATTTAAGCTATTAACGATAAAGAGAATTGAATTGAAAATATAAGTCCATCCCTACCGTGGCGGATGGCCGAAGACAGTGACAAAATAGTGGTGTTATATATCTATTAGGAGTAGTACAAACAAACAGCTATTGTGTTTCGATACTGCTTATTATCACCTCATCAGGCAGTTAAATATTTTTCTGTTAGGAATCGTTATGTACAGAAATTTATAAACAACAGAGTTGTTACTATATCCAGTCAATTAAGTGTGGTGGGGGTTCAAAGGGTTGGACTTGGTTAACTAATAGAAAGTAATTCAATGATGGATGGGGAATGAGTTAATAGGGTAGGGTAGAGTAGGGTAGGGTAGAAAATTAAGATATCGGAGAAAGCTAAATTTTTGATGCCAGTTATGAAACATTTAAATGTATACAGTTGTATTATCACATGTCGACAATGGTGTCGAATGTGTTCGTAGAACGGTTATAGATTTATCACTTAAAGGGTTGGAATTGTTATAAGAACGGAAATGTGTTTAATTATAATGTACATGAAGCATATGTAGAAGACCTAGTTGGTTATATATCAGTTAATTGAAACAAATTAATTATCAGAACATGGGAGAATCAATATATTGAAGCGAGGGGTAAGCTATAGATTATGGGATCTAGTTATATTATAGTAGAAAATAAACTTTAGAGTATATATAAGATGATTATGGCAGATAGAAGTTACTTCGTTACGTTTGTTTAACAGGTTTAATTTAGGGAAATTAATAATTTGAAATTTTTGCTTTAAACATAGAAAACATGGCTCAGTACAGATTTACAAGTTCTAGTTTTCTTTTAATATTTTCCATTTTACAGTAGGGGTTTTATCGACTTCTTTTAATTGCCAGTAGTGTGTAGAAAGTGATGTTCTATTGCAGTACGCCTTATTACTAAAAGATAAGATGTGCTGATACCAACGAGTTTTAAATGTACTTTTGGTACAACCGATATCATTTTTTAATGTAGGATTTTCTATAGTAGAAATAGTGCATAGGTAGACTATGGAGTCAGTTAGACATTTTCTTTTGTCATGTACAATCGATCGGATTTAGAAAATTGCAATTATTGGCATTATTACCGTTTATTATAATTTTTAGGATGCTATTGATTACTTAGGTAATGTTGATTATGTAAATACTTTGCAATAATTACGTTGTTGAGTAATGAAAAACATATATATGTAGAGGATATATATATATATATATATATATATATATATTCTTCATTTCTCAACAACAAAATTATTGCAAAAAATATAATAATAATGCACTGTTAAAGAGCGAACACGCAGCATAAGTTATATATATATATATATTGAAGAAATAGGAGGATGGTTAATGTTTTTTAAATCGGCCTTGTGTCATACATAACCGAACTCCCTACAACTTACAGGTTTATTCATAATCATCAGAAGATTGGCAGCAGGTTGTAGATTGGAATGTGTGTATTTGTGAAAGAATAAAAGTATACATTTTGCATATTAAAATAGAAATTTATGAATAGAAAAGAATAACATGAATTGTGGAAGTTAATGTTAAATGAGAAAGTTAAAGGTGTCAAAACTTCATAGTAGTATGTGTGGATGTATGTTATCGTCGAGTAGGAATGTTTAGAATGGAGAAGAAGTAAAAGGAATCAGCACACGAGAAAGAAGGAAAAGAGAATGACCGTCCGGGTGGACTTGAAGTTTCTCCTTTGTTACATTTTAGCTTGTCGTCTCTGCTGCTTCCCTGTGATTGTCTGACTGACCTTCCTTTCGCCTTTTATAACCATTTAGTTTTTTTTAGCACTGGATCGATACCTCTTCTCAGTTTTGAAAATCGCTTCCATTGGTCATAAAATTTAACATCTACTCGCGAAATCCGGTTTCGACTTTTTCTTTAAGTACGTGGTCAATCTTTTTTCTATTTGGCAAAACCAGGATTTTACACGTCGTTGTGAATTTTTGTAAAAGTGAAGAAGGAAGTTGCTTTTAATTCTTAATTTTCTACCCACCACAATATATATATATATATATATATAAACAAATGTTTGGAGGTACAAAATTTATACACAACGTGAAAAACAATGAATGTATTTATAGTCTCGTTGGAATCACAAATCAAACGATAAACAGCAACGAAAATGAAGAGTAAAAATAAGGGGAACGTTAAAATAAATATACATATAAATATGTATTTATAACAAGGGGAGGAGAAACGACGTGTAAATAATTTAACGTTCTCCCTATTTTTGCTCTTAATTTTCGTTGCTGTTTTTCGTTTGATTTGTAATTCCAACGATTTTCTCCTGATGAGATGTTGGTCGAAAGAGCTCTAGTGACTATAAATAAATTCCTTGTTTTTAAAGTTGTATATATATATATATATATATATATATATATATATATATATACATATGACATTTTTCCCTCCTGTCACGCTAAGGGGTTTGAATTGCTTTGTTTTTTTTTTCTTATATTTTAATGTAAGATACTCAATTGTAGGTACATTAATATATATGTTGCTGTCATTTAAAACGTCGTATCTATATAAATAACTTGTTTTATATGAAGGACGACATAAAACTTAAAGAGACAACTTAAAAGAGGAGAGAAAGATATTTGTGTATACAGAGAGTCGCAGAAAATAATGTTAGCTTAGTGTGTACGTGTTTCTATGTGCGCCCTTACATGGTGGCACGGTTTTAATTAAGTAGTCGGCTGCTTGGTTTATTTAATCAATTCACCCGAGAAAGATGGTATTGCCACTGCGATGCAATGGGCTACTGGTACTGAAAGAGAATGAGAAGACTTTACAACGAACCGGAAACCCAATCCTGAACAGGAAACAAGCGATAAACTTCTACTCCTCTTTAACGAAACCCGCAGGTGTGTTAACTGGACCATAAGCGAACCTATCTACCCCTATAAATTCTTTCAGAATATAAACATTTGTCATTCTTTTTGAGTGTGCAAAAAAAAAAAAAATGAAATATTTATCGTCATCGTTGGTGATTCTCTTAGCGACTTAGATTAAGTATATTTTCTTTGATGGCTTAGAGATCCTAAACTTTGAAAGGGATGTCATTCTATACAAGAAATTCTAAATTGCCAACTGATAATCGGGTTATTGATTCGTCCTTTCTGTGGCTGCTTGCGTGTTTCTTCTCTGCCTTTTGCATTTGAACTTCGTTCGGTTTCCAATTTCTTCATTTTATTTCCAATTCTCTTCCGTGCTTTTGGACGGTTGAATTTCAGATTTACTTGATAGATGGGTGTCTTTGCTCATGCTCCTTCCCAAGAATACCGAATTTACTTCAGGGATCTTTTTGTTATTCCGAAAACATATCCTGTCCTTTGAAGTTAATGATATTTGATTGTTAATTCAATGCTCATTTCACTGACTCGATCAAATACTTGATCGCTGAAACAATTTTTATTCACACACACACACACACACACACACACACACACACACACAGCCCACTCCTTTATTGTCGGAATAATTAAACGTAATCGTCTCTTCTACTCTAACACTTCTTCTCACACTTCCTTTTTGTGAAACTCCTTTCCGTTTGCCTCCTTTCCTGATAGCAACAATCTACAAAAGTTTAAATGCAACGTCAATTCACATCTTCTATCTCCTTGATTCCAAGCCATTTCTTATTCTTTCTTCAACATAACCCGTACCTTTTTTTTTTCTCTCATGTTAACCCTCTGTGCACCAATGGCTGTCCTGTCTTGCTTGGGGTGAAATATATATTTTATAACATTATTTTTTAATGAATACTTATATTTGAATAAAAGCTGTGTTTTGCTTTCTAATTATACTGTATATTTAACGGTATAAATATTCAATAAATCTTGTTAGAAAATTACGGATCCTTTGGCAGGGTTCGAACTTGTTACTCCTATCGAACTAAACAGGGTTGTCAATAAAGTCGACTTGTCTTAAACATTTGACCATGGAGGAATTTTCACTAAAGCAAAGCCAAATTACGCCTAACAAAGACATGAATAACAGATGTTTCGTAATATTCATAAGTTCTGTTTTCATTTCCTAATCTAATGAAATAAATTAAAACTATATGTCAGTTAATTCCAATTCTGTTTCTTAACTTTCCGTAACATTTGGTAAAGTTGTCTTCATTTGCATTTATTTACATTAGGATACGAAAACAGTGCAATGATTTTATTAATTCTTTTGTATTTGTTACAATTTTCGAATTATATTTTTACATAAATAAAATATGAATAAACTGCAGAAATTCCATGTTATTTTTCTGTTTTTATCCTATTTCTTGATTTTAAGACAGGAAAGATTCAAATATTTGATGTTATTATCCTACAAAACAATCAAGCCATATTAATAAAATATCTTTCATTACAGGAGATGGCATATTAAAGAGTGTATAAGATATTTAATATGCGTATAGTAATAATAATAATAATAGTAATAAAAATAATAATACAAAAATATTTTATATGCGTATAATAATAATAATAATAATAATAATAATAATAATAATAATAATAATAATAATAATAATCTTTTCACGAGAAACTTTCAGGCAAATATTACGCATAATAATATGGATTCAAAATGCAGGTTTTGTGATAAACACCAAGAAACAATAGACCACCTAATCTCAGGCTGTTCTGTGCTTGCCCCAAACGAATATAAAACTCGCCACGATAGAGTTGGGCAATATTTACATTGGACAATGTGCAAACATTATGGAAAAGCTGTAAACAAACACTGGTATGAACATCACCCAGCACCGGTTACAGAAATAGAAGATGTAACCATTCTATGGGATTACACCATCTACACAGACAGAAAAATTGAAGCAAACAGGCCAGACATTATTGTTAAAAACCAGAAGGAGAAAACTTGTCTATTAATTGATATGGCTTGTCCAGCGGATTGTAACATAGCAATCAAGGAATTTGAAAAACTGTCAAAATATAAAGAACTGGAAATTGAAATAGAAAAAATGTGGAAATTGAAAACAAGAGTTGTGCCAGTGATAGTAGGTGCACTTGGAATGATAAAAAACGGAACAAAACAACACATTGAAAGAATCCCTGGAAACCCCAGCTTAAGAGATATACAAAAAATTGTCTTATTAAGTACAGCCCACACACTAAGGAAAACTTTATCTATGTAATGCTGGAGATGATAGGGAAGATAGAAAAACATGAAATGGAGCCATAACAACACGCCACTACCTGCCTTAGGTCTCCCCGCAGACTTGGTTGGTAGTGAGACCAAAGCAGAAATCGAAATATGATGAAAAATGACATAATAATAATAAAAAAAACTGAAAAACTGTCAAAATATAAAGACCTGGAAATTGAAACAGAGAAAATTTGGAAATTGAAAACAAGAGTTGTGCCAGTGATAGTAGGTGCACTTGGAATGATAAAAAATGGAACAAAACAACACATTGAAAGAATCCCTGGAAACCCCAGCTTAAGAGATATACAAAAAATTGTCTTATTAAGTACAGCCCACACACAAAGAAAAACTATGTCTATGTAGCGCTAGGGATGATAGGGGAGATAGAAAAAACATGAAATGGAGCCATAACAACACGCCACGACCTGCCTTAGGTGTTCCCGCAGACTTAGTTGGTAGTGCGACCACAGCAGAAATCAAAATATGATGAAACATGACATTATATATATATATATATATATATATATATATATATATATATATATATATATATATATATATATAAACACACACACACATGACACACTCACTCACACGCATAGGCAAGAACACACGAGTACGAACACCGGATGGCAAAAAAGTGTAGCAATAAACACGCCTTCAATTGAAGCAGATAGATATAACACCAAGTCGTAAAACGACGCCCACTATCACTGTGACAGAGGTGCGAAAATGCCAAATAATGCTTCGGTGAACACGTCGCGTCAACGCGCACATATATAAACCATAAATTAAAGCAGAGAGATATCATCAGATCGTAAAATGACGCCCACTATCACTTTAACGAAGAAGTGAAAACGCCAGATCTTACTATCGGTCAATGCAAACATATATAAACCTTACACACACACACACACACACACACACACACACACACACACACACACACACACACATGCTGAAACACACTTACAGGTACACACACACACACACACACCCTCACTACAATTAATGACAGTAGTAGCAGTGAAGGATGACCATTCGTTGAAAGGCACAGTCCACGAGCAGATGGAAATGAAAACAAGCTCTCCTACTATTCTGAAGATGAGATTTTGATCTTGAAATATTAATGAATAATAAATAGGTAATAACCAACACCTTCTTTACCTTCCTTTATTTTACTAATTGTGATAGCCTTCAGGACCTATATATATATATATATATATATATATATATATATATATATATATATATAAACAGTAGCTACACTAACATCTAAGCATTGCTCATTCAGTAATGAATTAGAGCACTCCGGCTACTGGCTATGTATCATACGCTTAAAGATTGCCTTCTTCTGCCGAGCGCTCATAGCCCAGAGGTAGAATCGTCGACTGACGCCAATTCGGTCGGGTTTAAAAGCATCGCACTGATGAGCTGTGATACAGCGAAACAGATCTGTCTATGGATGACTATATATATATATATAGTCATAGAACTATCTGGTCATAGCACATTACATTGCATTTGAATACATGGTTCTGTTGTCATTTCGCGCTATCACGCGGTGTGACGTTATGTGACTGTGTGAACCGCATTGCAAATTTGGGAACTGCTTTTGTTATTTTTGGTAACTATTGCCGTTGCTTAGCGGAGTTTTATGTCAACACAAGATAAAAACGTCGCTGATGGTGGATGTTATTGGATTACCATCCTTATAACTTCTCTGATGATGGCTCATGTGAGCCGAAAGCTTAAAACCAACCTAATAAAAAATTATCCAAATGCTGGAGAATTTTTGTCTTTATTTTCAACTGAAATTAAAGCCAAAATACGACGTTTAGAATGGCTCATGATTAAACATAATAGACATTCATTGTCTCTTATATTTAACAGTATATGTTTCGAAAAAATATATATATAAAATTTTCAGGAAGATGATCATTATTTATTAATAAAATAAGATACAAAAGTATCGACTATGTGGGCAAGACTATCTTGATGCTACAGGTTGGGATCGCCCAGCATGTTCGTGGCCAGATGCGTAAGCATGAATTAGTGACATTCGGGTGTTCACAAACTCATGACTCCGTCATCGGCGAGCATTTATTAAATTCTGTTGCTTGCAGGAATAATTATTCTCCTTGGTTTTTCTTTATGTTGCACAGGGCACGGACCGGGCTCCACTTGATCATCTTAGAAGTCATTATAAATAGACAACGGCCTGTCCTGTGTAGGCAGAGAGAAGTCAAACATAAGTTAACCCTGTTCGGGGAAACTGTCACTTAATTGAAAATAATTTTCCCTCGTTTCTACCCCCCTTTGTTTGTTTTTTTCTCTCTCTTAGTTCAATGTTGATAAAAAAAATTACTCGGTTTTATTTTGCTGACCATTATTTTTGAAGAAATGTCAGCCGAAAGGTGCATAATTTTTAAAAAATTGATACTTTTGCATCTTATTTTATCAATAAGTAATGATCCCCTTTCTGAAAATTATTATAGCCTTGTGTGGCAGTAAATACCTGCTTTTATATATATATATATATATATATATATATATATATATATATATATATATATATATATATATATATATATATATATATAGAACATGTACATAATTATATTAGGATGTGCGTTGTAGTGCATTGTATATCGGCTCGGAACGAGAAATCGGGGAGCCGAGTTCGAATTTCAGCTGAATTCATTGCATTCACTTACGCGCAAATACCCTTGGGAAAGGTATTAATCCGTCTCTTCCTTCCAGTTATGGGTTAAATAACACGACAGATTGGGTTCTATAGCCTTGGTCGGCAACCAGTCTACCGCAGAAAGCAATGGCAACCTACTGCAGGATAATATTCTGCCCAGTCAGCAATTTCGAGACATGATCGCTCAAGGGTGTATCACGTATGGCACTTAACTGACTGACTGACATAATTATTCTATATATATTCGCTATACGCTACGATATATTCACAGCTCTATATATTATATATCGAGCACTGTTTTAAATTAATGTTTTGGACGTTTAAGAACTTTTCGTTCTGTATTCGCTCGTATATATATATATATATATATATATATATATATATATATATATATTGAATCATTTCAAGAAAGGCGGGAGCGTCACGAGTGCGCAGTGAGAGGAAAAACTGGGTACCTGGTATGTTGAAGGAAGGATAAAAGATAAACGGGATTCAAGAAGATAGAAAATAGGAATTGACGCTGCATTTAAACTTTTGAAGATTGTAGCTATCAGTGAAACAAGCAAGCAGAAGAGTGTTCCACAGGCAGAAAGTGCGAGAAAAAATCCTCTTAGTAGAAGTGACAGTTATATTTAACTTTGTCAACGGTAAAAGAGTGAGACCTAGATGCCAATCTAGTAGCACGCTTGAATTCATGTGGTTGGGGCACCAGGAAAAAAGCTCATCAAAGCAGTTGCCGTGAAAATATTTGTAGAAAAGACAGAAAGAAGTCACATTACATCGGTGAGAAAGTGACTGAAGTCGAGATACCAAGTCAGGGGCGATTACATTGCAGATTCTCCTTCGGATTTTGTCGAGAACTTCAAGACGAATAGCTGGAGTATCCGACCAGATATGTCAATAATATTTAATGCACGGATGAATAGTAGATTTATAAATGTGCAAGATGGATTCTGAAGTGTGTGCGTTTGTGTGTGCACGCAGATTTGTGTTTGTGTGTGTGTGTGTGTTTAAAATAGGATATAGAATCTTAACAAATTTTAAAGAAATTTGACAAATAAAAAACCGTTTCATCAAAACTAGATTTGATTGCATGCTTCGCCTTTTTAGATTTCATCAGATCCAGAAAACGAAAGAAAGAAATGTGTGTGTGTATTTATTTGTGTGTATTTGTGTGTGCACACAAAATTTGTGTGTATTTGTGTGTGGAACCTGATACTGACTGGCCAGATAGAAGGAAAAAGAGACAGAGGAAATCAGCGGATAACATATTTGAAAGGCCTGATCAGGTGGATGACGGAAAGGAGGATGCGTGGAGTAACAGGAGAAAACGCATTAAGAGCTACCAGGGATAGGGAGACGTGGAAAGCCATGATCGCCTACGTCCTGAAAAGATAGGGCACATACAAGAAGAAGCAGATTAAGAATAATAATAAATGTTTTGTAAAAAAATACGAATGTTTCTGAGATGAAGTATTGTATCTATTTAACCTGTTGGTGTCTTTTGGACTGTTATCCTCATAAAAAGGCCGGAGCATACAACGGTCAAAATGTCATGAATATGGCAACAGAGATGTAAAAATGGTAGCTTATTTTCTCTTGAGAGAACTTATACCCTGTTGCGAGGTGTAACAGGAGCAAACATACTAAGAGCCACAAGGTACAGGGAGACGTGGAGAACCATGATCGCCTACGTCCTGAAGGGACGGGGTACATAGAAGAAGAAGAAGAAGAAGAAGAAGAAGAAGAAGAAGAAGAAGAAGAAGAAGTTTGTGTGTGTGCTTAAATAATTAATCGTTATCACTTTTTCCCTAAGCTCGCGTTTCACGTAGCTTTTCTTTTTCTATCTTTTCTTTGTAATTCTTAGTTCATGTCGAAATTATTAATATCGTTTTCACAGCTTGTTTTGCATCAAATTAAAGGTAAATTCTCATGTCATTTACAGAATAGCTAGAAAGGAAGAGATTCATATAGCCGTTTCTGAAATAGACTCAAGGCAAATCCTCATCCAATCTTTCAGAACGAGTTGGAAGTAAAAGATTTACTTTCTTAAAATTCTTTTATTTTAATTATTTTCCTTCATCAAAAGAAACGCCATCTTGGGGCAAAAATAATAATTATTCATTATTTAAACATACACACAAATACACACACTTATATTTCTTTCTTTCGTTTTTGGATCTAATGAAGCCTAGAAAGACGAAACGCGTAATCAAATCTAGTTTCGATTAAACTTTTTTTTTACAATTGTCATATACGTAATATATTCTGACACCCACATAAATATTAGTTCGGTCCAAAGCAGAAAAGCAAACAATGACAAATAAAAATGTGTTTACATTAAAGGAATGTAACTGTATTTCGATGAGCCGACAGAAATATGATTTAGCATCACGGAAGCCGTTCCAAAGGCAAGAAAATATAAAATATGACAGAGGAATGTAATGACGTCAAAGGCAGTTGGACCAATAGCTATAATTGGCGAAAATGAGTAATGAATGTGCCTACCTATAGATGACGCAATTAGGCGGAATTCGATGTATAAGCTTACATAAGATCGGAGTTTTCGGTCAAAAGCAGAACAGCCAGAGCACTTGGAGAGAACACTAACTAGTCGCCTCTCACGTGTTTGCGTGATACCCTCTGACTACCACTCCCACACAACCATTACCGAAGAGAATAAAAATATAAGATTATAATTTCTGTATACCGGTGTTCTGTGTTTTTTATCTCTCAAGATGATTGTCGTTCCTTCATCAGCAGCAGCAGCCGTATATACCATGCATGATAATATATATATATATATATATATATATATATATATATATATATATATATATATATATATATGAATGAATGAAATTACTTGTTTGAACATTATTTTTGATCGATACTCGTATTTAAGTAGATATTCTGTTTATAAATAAACAGCATATATATATTTATTTATTTCAACCGGCCTGCTTATTTACGATAATTTTTTGTTACGAAAATGTGTGTAATTCGACAGGATTCGAACCTGCGAACCTACACAGGGGAAGCCACTAACTGATCTGACACGTCTTAGTCGAGGAAAAACACAACACATGTAGCCTGATGATTGCGCTTAGCATGAAACGGTCTGTCGTCCTTGAGTGTTGACTTCAATGTTCACTCTGTCCGGAAATTTCATGCTGATTTTTAGCGTAATTAAAACGTAAAACAAAATTATGCCATTAAAAATCTATTAAAGTAAAACTATTCTTTCCCAGAATTTTGATGGTTCCTCGGTAAATAAATCCTTAGGGTGTTTTTTAAATGTCATCCAAAGAATTCAAATTTTACCAATGAGATTATTTTGCAAGGACCTGGATAATTGAAAATCCGAAGGAGCAATGTTTAGTAAATATGGCAGGTCGGGTAACAGATTCTAGCCAAGTTACAACAATTTTTGCCGGGTTTTCAAAAAACATGATGTCCTAATGGAAAAGCACACCTTTTCTGTTCACCAAATCTGGGCGTTTTTCTTGAATTGCTGCCTTTAATTCGTTCAGTTGCTAGCAATATTTTTCAGAATCATTTGACTAGCTGCTTGGGAGAAGCACACACACACACACACACACACACACACACACACATATATATATATATATATATTTAGTGTATCGAGGCAGCAAATAATTTTCTAAACATATACTGCTATATATAAGAGACAATGAATGTCTATCATGTTTAATCATGAGCCGTTCTAAACGTCGTATTTTGGCTTTAATTTCAGTCGAAAATAAAGACAAAAATTCTCCAATATTTGGATATTTTTTTATTAATTTGGTTCTAAGCTTTCGACTCACGTGAGCCATTATCAGAGAGGTTATTAAGACGGTAACACAATAACATCCATCTTCATCGACTAGCGGAGTTTTATGTCAGCACAAAATAAAATCGTCGGTGATGGTAGAACTTTTGAATATTTTTAATTTTTCGGTATCATAAGTCGATTTATAATAACTGATTTTTAGTTTTTCAAACACACACACACACACACACATACATATATATATATATATATATATAGTCATCCGCAGACAGATCTGTTTCGCTGTATCACAGCTCATCAGTACGGTTTGACTCCGATTGCTTTATCACACAGGATTGAAACCCGACCGAATTGGAGTCAGGAAGACTTTTTACGTGCATATTATTATTATGCGAGAGTATGGGCCACGCATATATATATATATATATATATATATATATATATATATGCGTGCCCCATATTCTACTGCCCTGACATATACGCTAAACAAGAACTCGACCCCACATATTTTATTTTTTTTTACGATGGTTTGTCGTTGTTGGCCGAATCTGTCAAGGTCTGGGTGTGCTCAAAAGTCGGATAAAGTCGGTGAAAAATTCATTTGGACACACCGAAGATAACAACACCCGGTGTTACCAGGGAAAATCTACTTTTACTTTATCAACAGCAGCTTCGCTGGGGTCGCGGTGAATATCACAGAATATATGATAAAATAAATGAAAGAAAAAAAAGAAACAAAAGCAAGTAAAATAAATTAATCAAAAGAAATCGATAATTAAATAAATTAAATAAATCCTAAACAAATTAAACTATGCCCGCCAAAATAACCGTTAGATTAATAAAATAAACTACCCACAATGCATCACTGATCTATGTATATTAAAATTAAGCAAAAACGCACATAGCCTGACGATGGCGTTTAACATGAAACATAATTGGCTGTTGACTTCAATGGCCAATTTTATATTTACAAAACGCTCCATCTTTGATATTGAGCACTTTAACCCATAAATATAGCCCATCTACACACACACACACACACACACACACACACACACACACACACACACACATATATATATATATATATATATATATATATAAATTAAGTAAAACATTCCGAAATTTAATTTCGTTCAATGGCCATTTCAGCGAGAAAATACTCGCCTCATCAGCAATGATCAAAAACAAAAATTTATTAATTTCAATATGTAATAACTGTAAGTGAAAATAGAATGGTTCTTTTGTTATCATTACTTTGCAATTATTTGGTCAGCAATTATCGATAGAATAGTGACGAGGGTTGTGTGAGAAAGAGGTCGCAGGGTAAACTCTTTTCCCACCTAGAAGACCCTATGAACGATTTTGAACTCTGACAAAGCTGGAGAGAGAGGATGGATCGACTTTAGCTTAGATCTTGAAGCAATACTCCATTGAACTCTTGCTTAATATACAATCTAACCTCTGATCTAAACCCTAACCTTAATCCTATACCCAAAAGAGTTGCTTACGTATTTTATCAAATTTCATAGAATGTTTCGCCTACATCGCATTTATTTCAATAAATGTTGCAGTAAATATAAACAAATCTATGGATTTGTCATTTTTCTTGAGAAAGTAAGCAAAGATGAACTCGTCTGAATCACCTTAAATTTTCTTCATTCTTTCATTGATGAAACTCAATATAGGTAATTATGAAATACTTATAAATTTATTTGATGCACGTTACTGTGCAGTATTAACGAAAGAACCATTCTATTTTCATTTTCAAATATTCACTTGGCAATAAATACTAAAAAATAGGATGAAATACATCATTTTTTAAAACACTGGGGTGGCCTAATAATTATGGCCGGTAGTGTATATATAACAGAAATTTACGAAATTGATATTAACCGACATTAATTTTATTTTAACAGCACATTTTATTTTTAAATACCCGGAAGATAAATATTTTCCTAACAAGATTTCTCGAACATCTAGACCGGTGAATGTTTAAAAAAAAGTGCTGTTTAATTATAGAAAAAACAAACTATCTACTCAAATACGAGTATCCCTTGAAAGTAATGTTCAAAACAAATAAATTTAAATAATTATGTCGGTTAATATTTCGTAAATTTCCGTATAATTTCGTAAATATTGTCTTCGGTTACGTTTGTTTTTGTTTACATTAGGATACGATCCCGAGCGGAGATAGATGTTCTAAAAGAAATCAGGAGAATATGTATTTAAAGTCTCAGTTCAGACATTGTCATCCATGATATCTTTTGTGGTCGAGTGGTAAGACACACCATGGCGGCGTCTCCTTCTTTTCATGGGAATAGGCCGTTTGATATTTAAAAATGTACTGTCTATTTATGGGGAAAAAAAAAAAGAAAGAAAAAGATTATCCTTTTAAATACGAGTATTCATTAAAAAGAATGATCAAAACAAATAAATTTATATATATGGTGAGGTGGGAGAAAGAAAAGCAAAAACGCCCGAATAATTTTCCATCGATATTTCAGGATTTGTGACAACCTAGATGCTTAAATGAACAAATTTTATTTAGTTTTCTTTCGCTGATTTTTTTTTTTTAGCCCAACCTGGGATTGAACTCACAGTGATCTGATATGTTTCTAATCAAAGCTTTTATCAAAGAGTTTCTTTTTTTATCCAAATGGCATATGGCTTAAGGTAAGGTTTACCAAAGTTTAGCCAACTGTTGGGTGGTGATGAACAACTGAACAGAAAGTACTGGGCAATTGGAAATTTTGGTTTCACGATACAGGATTTTGAGTATTAACACATTTCAAAATATGTTACTCGAAATAATATTTAATGAGTTGTGCAAAGAACCTGTATACCTCACCACCCCCAAAAGAAATACAGTGGGTGAAATGAAAACAACTAGGTAATATTCCTAGATAATATATAAATAACGAATATTTTAGTATTTTTATACCTTTCAGAAGGGTAATTAACTTTCAGATTGTTCTTCAGACGAAATAACTTTTTTCGGATATAAATCAGATCACGAAATACCAAGAACAAGAAAATATTTGCTTAATTTTTATTGATAGTAGTACATATTTTTTTAATTTCATAATTATCAACAAAAATTGTTTATTTATTTTTTGTCAACCCTTGCAAATGATAAAACTAAATTATCTATATAGTTTTCAAAGGTTAAGTTGTTTTTTTGTTTGTACTTTAATATGGTTGCAGCATCTGCATATATCAGCGATATCTGTTACTACCCTTTGCTATTTTTACTACATCATAAAGTCAGTTTATGAACCAGTAACAAAATTTCACCAAACTATTTTTGTATGCCTTCAGCATTTAATACACAGATGATCGGTGGAAAATCTTTCCAAGTGAAATTAGGTTTAGAGACCATTGACCTGATCGTTAAAACATCTGTGGTTCCTCAGCTATTGTGGGCCCAACAATTAGGTCTAGTAGTGCTGAAAAATTGCATACTTTCGTTCAGTGAAATAACAAAAACAGAAAAAAAAAAAGGGACAACTGACTCAAAGGTGAATAAGATAGGCATGTATTAACTAATACCAAACACCCATCAAACATGGAAAGTTTAGTATTTGTTAATATTTCTGAGATAAGGCAGTATTTACAGTATTTAAATTATTCGGACTATCTTTGTTGCCATTTGTACGACGTTTCGGTCGTTGTACGTTCCGGCCTTCTTCAGGTGCTAGGAATTTCGAACCGAACCCTTTGTCTATATTTCTGAGATGAGGGAGTTTTTACAGTATTTTTATTATTTGGACTATTGTCTTCATCTTTGTTGCCATTTGTATGACGTTTCGGCTGTTGTACGCTTCGGCCTTCTTCAAGTGCTAAGAATTTCGAACCGAACCCTTTGTCTATATTTCTGAGATGAGGTAGTGTTTACAGTATTTACATTATTCGGACTATGGTCCTCATCTTTGTTGCCATTTGTACGACGTTTCGGCCGTTGTACGCTCCAGGTTTCTTCAGATGCTAAGAATTTTGAACAGAACCCTTTATTATAATCACTGGGGTATAGCATCCTCATTCCTTGCGTAAACATTAACATAAAAAATACTAGAGAAAAACATTAACATCAAAAATTGCAATATGAACTCTGGTAAAAAAAAGATTTACTGGACATTAGGTTTATAAGTCTCCAAAATTAAGTTGTTCTTGTCCTTAAGGACACATTGTCCAGTGGATATAGACGTTGATTAGTTCCTGACTTGACTCTTAGAGTTGTGAGTTCAATCCTAAGTAACTTGCAGGGTTAGAGGGAGATAACTCATGACTTCCAATAGGTGCTTTACGCAAGGAATGAGGATGATATATCCCAGTGGTTGTAATAAAGGGTTCGGTTCGAAATTCCTAGTATCTGAAAAAGGTCGGACAAATGGCAACAAAGATGAGAACAATAGTCCGAATAATGTAAATAATGGAAAACTTAATTCTCATAATATATTCCGTGAAGGGTACGATTTGTGGTGAATACAAAATATAAAGAAATTTTCATCACTGTTTTCAAATTCGCTAGCTAGTGCGAAAATCTATTTTTTTTTACTAATAGAAAAAAGGATTGGCTTCGTACTGAAACAAGGCAAATTTAATTATTTTCTAGCCAATGAAAGGAGAGCGATTTACAAAACTGAGAGAAAGTAACAAGCCAATGTCAAATCGTTCTTTGATATAGAAAAAAAGTTGATTCAAACAGAGAGACGAAGAAGCAAAGAACGGAGTCAACACTAGTCACGATGTAACAGAAATTTTCTACTACCCTGACATCTGTCCCGGCGACTCGTATACACACCCTCTCACCTTTCTCTCTCGTGCTACTTTCTTTATCTCTCATCCTCCCTCTTCACCTATTCACCATTCACAACAGAAAGAGAACTACTATGTATTGATACTCACAACGAAACATAGACTTATCTTTTTCTGCACAAATCACATTTAACTAAAACAAACGAACTCTTAATTCGTTAAACTTCTTTCTCTTAGAACATTTTTGCAGTTTAATGATTTAATACGTGCAAATTGATGTTATGCTGTTAAATTAATAAATTTTCATTTATTCATACAAACAAGACAGTTTTATTCTTTCCAACCTTCTGATAACTTTAAATTATTAGTAGTGGCCTTGTATCAGACATAGCTGACCGTCCCTACAAATTCAAACATTTTGTTTACGGCAAGAAACATCTAATGAAGTCCGGAGGTTACAACTGCCGCAACTCCGTGAACATAAAAAATAAAATGAGCATGTTGGCAACAATAGTCAGTCAGTTAAGTGCCATACGTGATACACGCTTGGGCGATCATGTCTCGAAAGAGACATGACTGACTGGGCAGAAGATTATCCCGCAGTAGGTTGCCATTGCTTTCTGCCGTAGACTGGTTGCCGACCAAGGCTATAGAACCCAATCTGTCCTGCTATTTAACCCATAACTGGAAGGAAGAGACGGATTAATACCTTTCCCAAGGGTATTTGCGCGTAAGTGAATACAATGGATTCAACTGAAATTCGAACTCGGCTCCCCGGTTTCTCGTTCCGAGCCGATATCCACTGTACCACAACGCACATCCTGGCACCAACAGTAAGTTATAGAATAATAATAATTTCTCTTATAAAAATATATATCCTAATATAACAAGTTGATATTTTTATTCTTTGGTTAAATAACAAAATTTCTTTTGAATCAAATTTTGAGTTTAAATTCAAAATCTTTACATTTTACCCGAGGACAACCAATAATAATCTTTCTTCATTAGTATTCTTTTCGGGTGTTCTGAAAATTTTTTATCTTCTTTTATGAAATAAAATAATTAAAAAAAAAAAATTTCTTCAATTTAATTGTCTACCAAATTGTTAACCTTTGTCATTAATTAATGTGGTGGCGGGAAAACAAATATTTAATTATTTTAATTTTTTTTTTTTTTTTTTTGCGTAAACTTTGGGTCAAGTTTTGCTACATAATTTTACAGGAATGAGATTTTTCAAAATTTTATTTGCTAAACTTATTTAGATAGAAAAATAATGGAAGTTTGCCAGGAGGTAAAAAAAATTAGTCGAAGAAAAGAGAAAACAAATACATCCCACGTTTTCAAATACATCAATATTTCCAGTAATTTTTTTGTTTTTAACCAAACTTTGAACAGTTTTCAATATTTACATTAAGACGTCTTTGATCTCTAAATATTACCAATGCCCTACAGGAAGAAATTAGAGGTTTGAAACAATTCAAATACTCATACAATATATATATATATATATATATATATATATATATATATATTTGAATGAGGGATTCTAAAACTAACATCTTACAGTATGCTTATAAATAATGGATGCAAAATAAAATCCTTGCATCTGCATTCATAAAGTGCATCAGAGAACGAAATACGTCAGCCAATATAAATTTCCTCTTTTGTCTTTATTCATATATATATATATATATATATATATATATATATATATATATACAGAAAATCTAAGCAAGAGCCAACAAACCTAACTAGGTTTCACCTTACGGCTCGTCAGGGTAAATTGGCCAATTTACTCTGACGAGCCGTTGGGTGAAACCTAGGTAGGTTTGTTGGCTCTTTTTTAGATTTTCTGTCTTTATTGCTGTACTTTCGTCTTGAGCGCTTTAGTGTTAGGGTTTTCGTCTTGGGTTTTTTATCTTTCTTACGAGTATTTGACTTTTTGTTCATGTACTTCGTTTGTTTCTTTTTTAGTTCCCCTTTTTCTCTCTCCGTGTTCGTACTCGGTGGGTTATACAAGACGATTTAAATTATAACTTAATTAATACTAGTTTTGGCAGAGTTAGTTCTGTTACTATTGGTATTGTAATTACTATAGTTTTTATTATATATATATATAATCATTCGCAGACAGGTCTGTTTCGCTGTATCACAGCTCATCAGTACGGTTGGACATCCGATTGCTTTTTACCCAGGATTGAAACCCGACCAAATTGGATTCTATGGGCGTTCGGTAGAAGGAGGCAGACTTTTAGCGTGTGATATATCATGTATTCATACGCCAATAACTGAGAGTGTTCTAATTCATTACTGAATGAACGATGTGTAGATGCCAGAGTAGCTACTATTTTTTCAAAGTCTATCATTCTTCAAGAGTGCACAATCAAGGTGGGAGAGCGTAAATAGTCATCCGCAGACAGATCTGTTTCGCTGTATAACAGCTCATCAATACGATTAGACATTCGATTGCTTTTTACCCAGGATTGAAACCCGACCGATGGAGGCAGAGTTTTAGCGCGTGATATATCATGTATACATACGCCAATAGCTAAGAGTGTTCTAATTCATTACTGAATGAACGATGCGTAGGTGCCAGAGTAATAAATAGTCATCCGCAGACAGATTTGTTTCGCTGCATCACAGCTCATATATATATATATATATATATATATATATATATATATATATATATATATATATATATAAAATCAACAATTACTGTGATTTTTTGTTGTCTCAACGATATCACCATCAAGTATATCAGACGGTATGAACGGATCCTACACAAAATTAATAGACAAAACTTGTCTATATTATTCAATGAAACCTGCATTAATGAAAAAATGCTGCCAAAATACACACAATATATATATATATATATGATAAAATATTTTTATGATAAATTGGGAAGCCGTGTTCGAATTCCATTTAAATTCGTTGCATTCACTTGGGCACAAATACTCTTGGGTAATATATTAATCCGTCTCTTCCCTCCAGTTATGGATTAAATAGTAGGATAGATTGGATTCTGTAGCCTTGGTTGGCAACCAGTCTACAGCAGAAAGTAACGGGGGGTTAATCTTCTGCCCAGTCAGTCATATATCTTTCGAGACATGATCGCCCAAAGCGTGTATCACGTATGATACTTAACTGACTGATAAGGGACAGAGCGTACAAGTAGGCATTGAAGTCAACGCACAGAGGAGGCGGCAGTCTTTTTCATGGTAAGCACAATCGTGAGACCAGGTGTGATTGCGTTTAAAAGAAAAAGACTATCGTTTCTAGGTGTTGACTTCAGTATCCACTTCTATCTATCTATCTATCTATCTATCTATCTATCTATCTATCTATCTATCTATCTATCTACGTGTGTTGGGCACCTCGATGGTGTGTAACGGTTAGCAAGCTTGTCTTGTTAGAACCTATTGCAACTGAGTAGTGAGTTCGATCCTCACTGGGTACCCGATAATTTCGGCCGTATGTCACATCTAAGTTGCGCTTAGAAGATTAACTGTCTACGTGTGTGTGTGTGATTCTCTGTGTGTGTGTGTGTGTCTGTGTGTGTGTGTGTGTGTGTGTGTATGTCTGTGTGTGTCTGTGTAGATGAGTTGAATATATGGATCGAAATCCGACAAGATGAATAGAATAAGTAATAAACAGGTAGAAAAAAATGTATCATTCGTCTTTAACACATTTCTGAAGACGTTTGTTAAAGTGAAACATGTTAGATTAAAAACACTTTTTTCTACCTGTTGTTTACTTACTCCATATATTTATATATATATATATATATATATATTAAACAGATTAACTATATCTATCTAATCTAAACTTATCTATAAATGGAACTTTGTGTGTGTCTGTGTGTCTGTTACTATAGACTCCGAAACGGCTGAACCGATTTTCTTGAAAATTTACACAATTGTACTATAAGCGCCTGCGAGTGTTCTTAGCTTGGTTTTGTGTCGTGGTACCCCCGATAAATATCGAAAATTGATACTCGAAAAAATTGGGTTATAGAAGGAGTGGTCGGATTTTAATCAAATTTGATACACTCATAGACAAAGACATAAGGAAAAGTATTCAGAAGTTTCAAGGTTGCAGTTCTTACAATGGTGCAGAAAATCGATAATATATATATATATATATATATATATATATATATATATATATATATATAAGGCAAGATGTTTGTGTGTGTGTCTGTTTACCTGCCTGTATGTCTGTATTTTTTCAGCCCTTTTATTTTAGTTTTGCTTCGGGTTTAGCTCTAAGTAGGTATAATTGTAGGTCTTAGTCATGACACTATTTACTCAGAGGGCATTTAGCCCTCAAAATTCAGTTTACGACGCAAAAACTTATTTGTATTGATACCAGGAAATCAAAATTTGACTTACATCCATTGATTTTTTTTCAGTCTACGGTTTCGCTTTAACTGGAAACAACTATTGTTTTTTAGTCTTTCGTGCCAACGTCCAAAGAGTCTGAGCTCCAGGACCATGGATTAGTTTTAAAGTTTTCATTTCACCCGAGCAACGCCGGACTATACTGCTAGTTAAATATATATACATAAACTATTAATCTATTTAATCTTTTTAATTTAATATTTCTCTCTCTCTCACTCTCACTCTCTCTCTCTCTATATATATATATGTACACACACACACACACACACACACACACACACACACACACATATATATATATATATTAAAACAGATTAAATATATTAAATTTAGAATTGATTTTTGATTGAAACATTTTGGGTAAAAATTATTTAGACTTTTTCTTCATGATTTTTTTCATTAGTTTATTTTAATTGAAATAAATTTCGCTTTCTCAACAGATGTTGTTTTACGTGATTGAAACAAACAAAAAATAATAGACACGTTTTTAAATGAAAATGATCAATAACATGAGCGTGTGAGTTTTAATTGCATCCTCTTTATGCAATTTCCTACGGCAAAACGGTTTTTGAAAAGCTCTGAAAGAACTTTGCTTTTTATATTTATTAAACAATAATAGAAAAACTTATTTAAAATATCCATATATATATATATATCATTTTACTTCATTTACATATGTATGTGGTGCAGTGAGTATCAGCTCGGAACGAGAAGTCGGAAAGCCAAGTTCAAATTCCAGTTGATTTCCTTGCATTCATTTACGCACAAATATTCTTGGCAAAGGTATTAATCTGTGTCTTCTCCCTCTGGCTATGGGCTAAATATTAGGATAGATTGGGTTCTATAGATTTAGTTACCACAGAAAGTAATGGCAAACACCTGCGGGAAAATATTCTGCCTAGTCAGTCATGTCTCTTTCGAGACATGATCGCTCAAGTGTGTATCACATATGGCACTTAACTGCCTGACTGGCCTAAACTGTGTGAAATTAAGCGCTGTACTAGACTAATAACGAGACCTCGTCAATTTATAGTTGATTCAGCTAAATGTAACCGTACGTTCTATGCTGAGATCTTATTTTCTCGCGCGTCTCGCTTGTGGAACTCTATTCCGGCTCCATGCTTTTCAGTCAGATTTTTCAGTCAGATATGTGCTTGGTAGATTACTTGAGAAAACTACATTTACCGTTAACCGGACAGTTGTTGATTGACCTATAATTGCAAGATTGTAAAATACCAGTTCTAGTCTCAGTCCTATGTAAATTCTTTAAAATGTGTCTATTGTTTATATTAATAATATTGTCCATATTGGACGTGCAGGAGTAACTCATTTTAAGTGTATTTCTATTAAAGATTTTGTGTAGTAGATTGTTGGAATGGAAATGCTTGCTTATTCAGTCAGTTAAGTGCCATACGTGAAACACGCTTGGGCGATCATGTCCCGAAAGAGACATGACTGACTGGACAGAAGATTATCCCGCAGTAGGTTGAAAAGGATCGATCTCAGACCTTCACGACTAGTTTCATTTTTACGTGAGTCCAATATTTTTGCCTTTCTGCCGTATGCAGTAAACCTTAATAGATGTCCATAATGTAAGACTTGCAGACATTTACGACTAAACTGATTCCGTTTTTCACAGTCCAATATTTCTGGATTTGTGCTGTAGACAGGAAACCTTAATAAATAAAATAAAGTTTTTTACGATTGAACTAAATTCGATTTTCAGTAGGAGCCAATACATGTAAGCTTTTGGTGTACTTTCCTTTATAAAGTAAGATTTCTGTTCCTTGATATTTTCTTTTCCGTATAAACTCTCTAAATAATTATGCAAGTATTCTATCGCATCTTTCAAAATATCTGTTACTATGCCATCTTCATCAGTTGTATTCGTGCATTTCAGATTTTGATAAATAAATCATATGTATATATATACGCTCTCACACCTAGATTGAGCAGTCTGGAACAATGGTAGATTTTGAAAAAACAGTAGCTACTCTAGCATCTACGCATTGTTCATTCAGTAATGAATTAGAACACTCTGACTACTGGCGTATGAACACATGATATATCACACGCTAAAAGTCTGCCTTCTTCTACCGAGCACCCATAGCTCAGAGGTAGAATCGGTCGGTAATTGGGTGAAAAGCAATCGGATGTCTAACCGTACTGATGAATTATGATACAGCGAAACAGATCTGTCTGCGGATGATTATATATATATATATATATATATATATATATATATATATATATTGCATTTTTAAAATTACATATTAACATTTTGTTTTAGGCAATGCGATTTTCAAAATGGCATTAGCTGAAATCGTTGTCCTAGCAAATCCGAGAAACAGACTACTTTATTTATTTCTTATCATCTCTCATCGCAATATTGTCTTCTTAGACGAGAATGGACAAACTCAACACCGTCAGCTCAACACCGTCGACTGAACACCGGGACAATTCAGGACTGAGGCAACTTAGGATCAAAACAACTCAGCACCAGAAAAACGTGACTTCTTATAACCGAATAAAAGCAATTTATTAAGGATGAAAACCTTAATTAAGGTGATAGTTCGTCAGTTAATCAATAGGAAGTGCGCTCCCGAACTGGGTCCTGTTTTTTCTAAACTGTCAAATAAATGCTTTCGTTCCTTGCTTTCCTGCTTGCTGAAAGTCCTCATCTGTTGTTTCAGTTTTTAAAAACCCAGGTGAACCAGCCAACACACCTCCAACTATCGGCCTATTAGTCTTCTACCATGAGAAACTTCCTGAGGCCCTAATCAGTGGTGAATTTGCTAAGCATCTCATATTGCAGGACCTTTTTTTCTGACAAGCAAGAATGGTTTCGTTCCTCCACGTCAACTGCTTATCTACTGGCAACAAGTGCGAAAAGAGTCTACCTAGTTTTAGATAAGAATGGTCAAGTTTATTCTTAAACATTGTTTTTAATTTTCATTAATGACCTTCCCGAGGGCATCAGCTCTCAACTTGGTATATATACTGCTGACAATCATTTACTTATGCCTCGATAGTAAAGCTGATTCAAATTGGCAGCTGATGAGCAAAATGATCTTCAGTCTTTTGTTAATTGGGGCAAAGAATGGCTTGTTATTTTTAGCATCTCCAAAACGAAACTGGTCTGTGTTAATCACCTGAGAGAATCCTTTCTGCCTTCCATCAGCATGACTGCTGCTAACCTCCAAGAGAGTGACTCGTTGCGCTTTCTCCAATTAACGTTCTTAATGTGGAAAGACTCTATTGAGTCGACTGCTAGATCAGCTGCTTCACTGTGTCGTGCTAGACAATTTTATCTCCAGAATTTATCTTACATATTTATAAGTCTACCATCCGTTCATCGTTAGAAGATTGTCGCTATATATGATCCTGTGCTTCTGTTATTTATCTAGAGCTTCTAAATAAAGAATAATCAGTAATGTTATTGGTCCTGATCTGGCATCTCGATTTCAGTCACTTTCCACCACCGTAAAATTGTTTCACTGCGCCTTTTCTATAAATACTTTTATGGTAATTGTTCGGCTGAGCTTTTCGTCATGGTAGGATGAGCGTTGTGGTACAGTGGATATCAGCTCGGAACGAGAAGTCGGGAATCCGAGTTCGAATTCCAGTTGAATTCCTTGCATTCATTTACGCACAAATACCCTTGAGAAAGTTATTAGTCCGTTTCTTCCCTCCAGTTATGGGTTAAATAAATAAGGACAGATTGTGTTCTATAGCCTTGACTGGCAACCAGTTTACTGCAGAAAGCAATGACAACCTACTGCAGGATAATCCTCTGCCCAGTGAGTCATATCTCCTTCGAGACATGATCGTCCAAGTGTGTATCACGTATGGCACTTAACTGACTGACTGAGCTAAACTGTGAGAAATTAAGCACTGTACTAGACTGACAACGAAGCCTCGTCAATTTATAGTTGAGTCAGCTAAATGTTTACCGTGCGTTCTATGCTGAGATTTTATTTTCTCGCACGTCTCGAATTTGGAACTCTCTTCCGCCTCCATGCTTTTCAGTCAACTTTAATTTTTTAAAAATTAAATGCAATGTCAATTGCTATCTACTGTCCTTCTGATTACTTTTGTCCTCGTTCCTTAGTAATGTCTGTTTTCTAATTCTTCAACATCCAGAAAATCCTTGTGAATTTACTGCCTTGCTTGGGGTGAACTGGGTTTAAAAATGGCTTCCAGTTGGGTTTATTTCTATTAGAAGGATATTTAAACGATCCTATTTATTGCAATCATTTTTTTGCGTTTCACTTTAGAAGGAGGAAGATTGTTGTCTTCCTTTTGTTAATTTTTTTATATAAAAGTCAACATGATTTTCATTAAATCGACAATAATATGTTTTGGTGGGGAGCATATTATAAAGAAGAACGAATCAGGAAAAAGCTGAACAAATGGAAGTGGTTAAAAAGTGAAAGCGTCAAATATAACGACAAAGAAAACAGATGAAAATAAAAGCCAGAAGAAAAAAGTGGACGTGAAAAAGAAACAAGAGTAAAAAAATTAAAAAAAGAAGGAAAGACACTGAGAAATAACAATGCTTCTAAAATTTATGAAAAATTAAAAAAAGAACAGAAAATTACAAAAAGAATAAAAAAGAAAAAGAAAGAAAAAGAAAAGAAACAAAAGAAAGAAAAAATAAAAAAGACAGAAGAAAGAAATAAAAATAAAAGAAAGAAAAGAAACGAACGAAAAATTATAAGAAACAAAAGAAAAAAAGAATTAAAGAAATGAAGGAAAACAAGTAAATTTTCGGAACATTTTGTAATATATTAGAACCCAAAGAAGAAAACAAAGAAAAATGAAAGAAGCGATTAAAAGTAAAAAGAAAAAGAAAAAAAAAACGGAAAATTAAGGAGAAACGAAGAAAAGAAAGAAAAATTAAAGAAAACGAAAGAAAGAAAAATAATTAAAAGAACCGAAATAAAAAAGAAAATTAGCAAACGAAAAACTTAAAAGTGAAAGAAAGAATAAATAAAAAAAATCGAATGGGAGAAAAAAATGAAAGTAAGAAAGAAAAATTCAAAGAAACGAAAGATAAACCAAAAATAAAAGAAAAGAAAGAAAGAAAACTAATGAAAGAAACGAAAGAAAGAAACATTTAAAGAAAAGGAAAGAAATAAAAAATAAAAAGAACGAAAGAACGAAAAAATACCAAATAAAAAAAATGGAAGAAAAGAGAAACGAAATAAAAATAAAAAATAAAAACGACGAAATAAAAAAGAAAAAATGAAAGAAACGAAAACAAGGAAAACATAAATAAAAGGAAAACGTAAAATAAATGAAAAAGAAAAAACGAAAGAAAGAAAAAAGAAAAACAAAAGAAAAATGAAAGAAAATTGAAAGAAAACCAAATAAAAGAAAAAAAAACAAAGACACGAAAGAAAAATGCAAATTAAATGAAACGAAAGAAAGGAAATATGAAAGAAATGAATGAAAGAAACAAAATGAAAGAAAGAAAAAAAGAATGAAGACGAAAGAAAGAAAAAAGAGACGAAAGAATAAAAAAGAAAAGAAACGGAAAGAAAGAAAAAAGAGACAAAGAAAAAAAAGAAAGAAAACAGAAGAAAGAAAAAAGAGACGAAAGAATAAAAAAGAAAAGAAACGGAAGAAAGAAAAAAAGAGACAAAGGAAAAAAAAGAAAGAAAACAGAAGAAAGAAAAAAGAGACGAAAGAATAAAAAAAGAAAAGAAACGGAAGTAAAAATAAGAAATAAAAGAAACGAAAGAAAGAAAAAGTAAAAGAAATCAAAGATAGAAATAAAGAAAAATAATTAGAAAGAATGAATTATAAAAGAAAAATAGAAATAACTTTTATAATTTATTTGAAAAGTTCAAACAGATGTGACACGATAACTAGGCGTATATTAAGGTGCTTTGTAAGATATGTATTTTATTATAATAGATTAAAATAGAAAATGGTTAAGAATAGAGAATAGTTTAAAAACATATTTAAAAAAAATGAAAAAAGAGGAAAAAATAAATAAATAAACGCTTTTTCTTTTATGCGGAAAATTGTGGAAGAGACAAGGGTATCCGATTACTGTTTTAAATCCTACCACACTTCCGGTAAATATTTGACTCAGTGATTTAATGTGATAAAGAGATAAGTTCAGGAAATAGAGTTCGGGAGGTGGGTTTTCGAATGACCCGGTCAAAGGCTGTCCTTTACTGTATCTTGACCACACATTAAGAATTTTCCGGCGGAAGCTTTATTAAGATAAAAAAAAAGATAACTGAAATTTCGGACTTACAGTCGCCAATGTTTATCACCGGTGGTCTAAAGCATTTTCGGATTTCCGGATATCCGGATCAATTTTAAATAAATTCAGGTAATTTTTCCGAGTCAGTAGAGTAGAGTAGAGTGAGAGAGTCAGTTAAGTGAGTCAGTCAGTTGAGTGAAGTGAACCTCCGTTCGTCTTGTTTCGGTCGGTTCGGATTTGTTGATCTCCATTAATTAGAGTTAGAGATGTGTGTCACATTCGCCTGCCCCAACCGAAAAGGCTAACTCTAATCGAAATAAAGCATCCTTTCAACTCATCCAAGTTGTGGAAGTTCGTTCCTTATAGTTTAATCTTGTACCCCCAGCTTGAGGCTCCGACATTTTCAACAAACTCCCGGCAAACATCACAGCGTGGAGAACGGCCGCCGAAGAAAATTGTTCGGACGGTCCGTTGGGGTGTTACACAGAAAAAGAGAACCAATATAAAAAAGACGAGATAACAGAATGAAAAGACGAAGAAAAAAATAATAAATGAAAGAAATTAAAAATTTAGATAACTATAATAAAAATGAATCAACATGTTTAAGAATTAAACGCGTCTAAATAAAGACAGTAAAATTAATAAATAAAGAAGAATAGAGACTAAAACGCGAACAAAAAAACGAAAGGAAACGAAAGAAAAAAAAAATAAAATGAAGGATAAAAATATTGCATAATTTTCCATCCTCATCGAGTACTACGTACTTTTGGCCTTATTCCAGATCTAAACAGCGCTTAGAAAATCACCATTTAATTTCCCACACACAATACGATGTCATGTTTGAAAAAAACAACTACACACAGATACATGATAATGTGTGAGAGTAGGGGTGTGTGGACGCGCACGCTTTATTTATGCCAATCGATTGACTTATTTCAGTTTCATGTAAAGCATAATAAGAGAACAATTCGCATATCTATCTATCTATCTATCTATCTATCTATCTATCTATCTATCTGGTAAAAAAGCAATCGGAGTCTAACCGTACTGATGAGCTGTGATACGGCGAAACAGATCTGTCTGCGGATGACAATATATATATACAATATTTATATATATATATATATATATATATATATATATATATATATATCTTCAGTCTCATATATAGTTTTAATGTATTTTCCTTTCATTTCCACTGTGTGCACATACATATAATTGTCATTTATTTTAAATACTTTGTTTAGAGTTCCTTGTTTTACCCGGACTCTCATGAGTTCGCCAATATTGTTTATAGAACAAAAATTTCAGTAACCCATAAATATCAACTATAAAATATCCATAAAAATCACAATCAAAGTGGTATATATTTGTGCACAAATATCATAGATACCAGCAACAGAAATAAAGAAAGAGAAAAATAACTGAAACAACACGAGAAATTCAAAGGTAAATACAAAAGACAGGCACAGAAATTCGAATAAATATGGAAACAAACAAATATAAATGTATGTAAAATAAAAAGATAAATAGAACAAAAATTAAAATGAAATGAAGAAGCCCAGAAGGCCTGTCACTTGACATGGTGAAGCGAAAAGATGGCGTAACAAATATAAAAATGGAAACAAAAGGAAAGAAATCCAATGAAAAAATACGAGTAAAACGTCGACAATAAATAAGCTAATAATTCATGGAAATTTTAATACTACCTAGTAAGCGTTTGGCTTTTATTTTTGAATAAACCAAGTGTATACCAATCCTGGTGACGGACAAACTATGTACTTCCGGTCTTCGAAACGGAAGTCCGGTAAGCATTCTATTTCCGACTGACTTTCATGCAATCAAACTGCAAACCTATAAATTTCAGCAGGTTGCAACGAAGGACAAAATTGGTAAGGATAATAAGATGTGATGAAATTGGATAAATGGAATAAAAGTGTTCCTCTTTCACACGTCTTTATATCATTGGACAAACATACGATGTCATGTTTGAAAAAAAACAACTACACACAGATACATGATAATGTGTGAGAGTAGGGGTGTGTGGACGCGCACGCTTTATTTATGCCAATCGATTGACTTATTTCAGTTTCATGTAAAGCATAATAAGAGAACAATTCGCATATCTATCTATCTGTCTATCTATCTATCTATCTGGTAAAAAAGCAATCGGAGTCTAACCGTACTGATGAGCTGTGATACGGCGAAACAGATCTGTCTGCGGATGACAATATATATATATATATATATATATATATATATATATATATTCAGTCATTTAAGTGCCACGCGTGATATACGCTTAAGCGATCATGTCTCGAAAGAAACAGGACTGACTAGGCAGAAAATTTTCGTGCATTAGGTTGCCATTACTTTCTGCGGTAGACTGGTTGCCAACTAAGGCTAAAGAACCCAATCTGCCCTGTTATTTCAACCATAGCTGGAGGGAAGAGACGGATTAATGCCGTTCCCAATGGTATTTGAGCGTCAGTGAATGCAGCGAATTCAACTGGAATTCAAAATCAGTTCTCCGATTTCTCGTTCCGAGTCGATATCCACTGGAACACAACGCATATTCTATATATGTATTAGTGGTATAAAATAATTGCTATATATTCCAAAGTTTGCTAATTTTTACTTTTTATAAATTGCTCAAAACAGAAGTAGAGCATTTATAGAGATATAGTTATTACTGGCATTATAGCTCGACGTTACCCGTGCCACACGAATTACAGACACTTGATTTCCTTCATGAAATATTCAGCGAAAAAAACCCAACTTTTTTAAATTTTATTTTCTGAAGTATGAAATATTAAATCTGAAAGAAAAAAAGACTTAAATAATTAAATTAACCCTTTGCACTTTTTTTTACATATTTTGTTTTTGTTTGAAAAAATATTTTTTTTAATAAAAAATATTTTAGTCACGTTTGACATGTGTGATTTGATTTCTGTGACGTAATTCAGCAACCATCTTAGATCTTAGATGTTTTATGGAGCAAATGTAAAAAATCGGCTCCATTGGCCAAAATGTGCGAAAGAGAAAATTGCTGAACTTAAACTCAAAAAGTATGTGTCGATCTGACTTCCCAAAAGACATGTGTCCCTAGAAAGTTTGAATGGCGTAGCTTAAAAAATGTAGGCGTGCATAGAGAACAGCCACACACAGACTCACAGATTGCTTTTTGTTATCAAGTATAATGACAATGTTAAAGATGATAAATACGTAGTGGGGAGGGATAAGCGTTAATTATTAATATCATTCACGATAACGATAATAATACCTTATAAAATTATTAATAATAACAATAATAACAATAACTAACTAATAAAAATAAATAAATATAAATATAAATAAATAATAAATATAACGAGTGTAACGAGATATTACATGCACACATTGAAGGGTTCTTTAAAGGGTTTATGTTATGTACTTATTTGCACATAAATCTTTACTTGAAAACCTATTTGTATATAATTCAGTAAATACTTACATGCATATACCTCCACATGTAGAAAGAAGAAATTAAATCAATTATATATACATACATATATATATATATATATATATATATATATATATATATACACACATATACATACCTACCTACCTATATATATATGTAATATAACAATCTGGCCCCACCCGAGGAAGTGATGCAAGCGATGGTGTTTCCCGTCGGTGAAGGGGACGGCGAAGCGACAAGACAGGTGTTTGTGAAATACATCCTGTCGAGGCCGGAGCGGATGTCATTTGACCTTATTTCCGACAGCGGCGGAAATGGCTACAGAGGCAAACAGATCAGGTGTCTCTTAGAATTACGTGGGCGTTGCGTGGGCGAGGCAAAACCGGAAGGAAAGTCCCGGTTCTAGAAGACTATATAAAGACCTCGACACACGGATTCGCCAGCAGAGAACGGCCAGTGGAAGCAGAGAAACACCACGGCAAGAATACACTCCCGTCAACCCATTCTATGTGCCTCTCACCCTTCCGTTCTCTATTCCACACGGTTCGTCGTCATTAATAAAAATATAACCTTATATTTTTATATATGCGTGTTTGTTGTTTTGTCGTCGTACGGCGATATATATCATACGCAAATTGGTGCCTAGTGACTTGCTGTTTTGAGACAACAACAACAACAAAGCAGATAGATACGAGCTTGGTTACCACGGCGACAACTGGAATTCGACGGAATTAAAAACAACTAGATAGAGGAAGAAAAAGAAAAAAGAAGACGAAAATAGAAAGCAGCCGGACGACCATAGACATCAACGAAAGGTAGGTGACTTTTGATTCGATCTTGTGTGTGTTCTGCTCTTGTTCATAAGTCTAATTAAAAAAAAAAAAATGGAACAGCATACTTTTGCCGATTTTGTTCAAGGTCTGACCCTAGAATTGAGAAATGTGGCTTGTTCGGTGTCGAACGCTTTAAGAGGAGAATCTTTTTAAAAAAATATACAGCCATTAGCATGCAAAGAAGATGGTGGTTGTAGTGCTTGGTTGGAGGATATGGAGAGGTATTTTAAAGTTGTGCGCGTGGCAGAAGAAGACAAGTGTCAGGCAGCTCTTCTCACAACAAGGGCAGCTGTTGGACACTATGTATATAGACTAATCTCTAGTAACCCACAACTCACATGGAAGGAGTTAAAAACTTCTTTAAAGGAATATTACGGATTGGTTTTAGACCCCGACGCACGGTTAGTCGAATTAGTGAACATTAAGCAGGGTAGAACGGAGGGGGTGCAGGACTACATGCAGAGAGTAGTACGCCTAGCGGAGGGCGCATATGTTGGGGTTGACGGGAGGAATGAAGTTGTGACAAAACAAGTTCTAGGATTTTTATAAAAGGTCTAAGGGATCGGGAAATAAAGATGGCAGTTATGAAGGATGAGCCACAAACACTAGAGGCTGCCTATCAGAAAGCGTTATCTGAGTTGAGATGGAAAATTCGACTCGACGCAAACTCTGAATACGAAGAGGAGCCTATGGAAATTTGCCACTCTCGGAGACGGGTACCAATAGAAGCCGTAAGCCCCGCTGAATCTAATACTAATAATAATAGGAATAAGAACAATAGAAAAGTTGGTAATAGGGGAACTAAATCCAAGACTCGTGAGCGGGAGAGGAACGGGAGCGTTGTTAGGTGTTGGAATTGTGGGAAAGAAGGCCACATAGCGAAATTTTGTAGACGCGCCCCGGGAAACGGCAGAGGTCCGTTCGTGCGACGCCCAACGAACGGAACAAGGCGGTACCAACGCACATAGTTGGTAATATGGGCGCGCCAAATTCCATCTTTATTAGAATAGAACGTAGACCTTATAGGGCATTGGTAGATACGGGAGCAGAGGTATCGGTTATAAGCTGTAGGGTATTTAAAAAATTGCGACTGGGACTTGAACTGCAAAAGAGGGACATTAAACTTCGAACTGCGAATGGATCCCCGTTATACGTTGAAGGCCTTTGTCGTCTACAGGTCCAGATAGGAAGTAAGTCCATACCCCATGATTTTTTAGTCGTGAAAAATCTCAATAGAAACATTATACTTGGCCGAGATTGGCTGATGCAGAACGGGGTGAGAATGTATTTCGATTTGGGGGCATTGAAGATTGGTGAAGAATACGTGGCATTAGAGGAGGATGTTCATATTTCCTCTATTGTTAGGTTAGCTCAAAAAGTAACATTAAGACCTCAACACCTGCATGTTTGTCTGGGATTAACCAGGCTGAGAAATGGACGTGGTAAAGAATATGAAATCGAACAGCTGAGTAGTGGATATGTTAGCAACTTATGTGGTATATCAGTAGCCAACGCAGTTGTAAAAATGCCAAAGTCTCGTAAGTTTCAGTTGCTGATAATGAATAACACTAACCAGACAATCACTTTGAGACGGGGGTGTCCGCTGGCTAAATTGGAAAGGGCAGGTGATATTACTGAAATTACTATGCCCGATAAACAAAATAATAAAAGTCCTGATGTAGATTTGGAACAGGTACATGTACCGGAGGAATTCAAGCCTGAAATTAACAAATTGCTAAAAAGAAATAGGGACATGTTCGTTAGTGACGACAAAAACCTGGGCAGAACCGATACTGTGGAGATGCGTATCGATACTGGAACGCATGAGCCCATAAGAAAACGCCCATATCGCACACCCCTCAAACAAAGAAAGACAATGGATTCAGCAATCGACGAAATGATGCAGGCAGGTGTAATTGAGAGATCCAATAGACCGTGGGGTTTTCCAGTAGTTTTAGTAGAGAAGAAAGACGGTGGTAAGAGATTTTGTGTAGACTTTAGAGCACTTAATAAGATTACAAAGAAATATGCTCGACCTCTTCCTGTCATCGATGATATACTGGCATCACTTGGTTCGGCAAGGTACTTTTCGAAGCTTGATTTAAAATCAGGGTACTGGCAAGTTAAGCTTCATGATGATGACAAAGAAAAAAGTGCATTCACCTGCCACAAGGGTCTGTTTCATTTTAATGTTATGCCATTTGGACTTGCAAACGCACCCGGCATCTTCCAGGAATTAATGTCAGTTGTTTTACAGGGACAGGAAGATTTTGCTCTGGCATATTTAGATGATATTCTGATATTTTCAAATACGGTGGAAGATCATTTAAAACATATAGACACAGTCTTGAGTAGTCTACGTAAGCACAACCTTAAACTGAAGCCAGCTAAGTGTGAGTTCTTTAAGAAAGAGACCCAATACCTGGGGTTCAAGATAAGTGAAGAGGGAATACAACCAGACCTCAATAAAGTCAAGGCTATAAAGTCAGTTTCTACTCCAACCACTGTTAGGCAAGTAAGAGCTTTTATTGGGATGACCTCATACTATCGCCGCTTTATTAGAAATTTCTCTGATATAGCCGAACCGCTGGTCAATTTGACAAGGAAATATGCACGATTCCAATGGGACGATGCTTGCCAAACCGCTTTCGATACACTAAAAACGAAACTCGCGGAGATGGTAACACTAGCCTATCCCAACCCAAATAAGGCGTATAGGTTATATACTGACGCATCCGATCAATCAATTGGCGCATGCCTATCCCAGGTGGTGTACGATAAGGAAAATAGGAAGGATGTAGAAAAACCAATTTATTTATTGTCCCATAAATTAAGTGACACACAAACGAGGTGGTCAACTATAGAGAAAGAGGCTTATGCCATACACTATGCTCTTCAAAAACTGAATCACTACCTGCATGGCGCAACATTCACAATATACACTGATCATAGGCCCCTGGAGCACTTACTTAATTCGCCCATACAAAATAAGAAGATACAGACTTGGGCTCTGAGCATGTCTGGCTACAATTGCAGCATACAGTATCTTAAGGGTAAGGATAATGTTTGCGCGGATCTCTTATCACGCGCTGTTGATGTGAACGAAGACCATATTGCTTCTCCAGTAGATATAGATGATAGAAATTACTTGGTTAGTGTTATAAACTCCAACCTAATGGAGCCGGAAGAATTAGCAGCCCATAAAAATGTCGGAAATTCATCAGAGGCACCCGAACGGCCCACATTGAAAGGAATAGACATAATCAGGGAGCAAGAATCAGACAAAAACATCTTAGACCTGAAGATTAGATTACGAAATGGTAGGGCTACCAAAGCAGAACAGAAGAGATATATAGTAATGGATGAGGTGGTGTACTATTTGTCTCAACCTGATGATGAACCCCTCATCAGGCTGTATGTACCATCTCACCTCAGAAAAATGGTGCTAGTTCAATACCATGATGACAGTGGCCATATGGGGGTGGATAAGACATTCCACTCAATAAAACAAAAGTATTTCTGGCCTTGTTTACTTAGAGAAATAAATGATTTCGTAGGTAAATGTATCCCGTGTCAGACAAGAAACCTAAAGAAGCAGCAACCCCACATACAGGAATGTGACTTCCCTCCTTTTCCTTTCGCAAAGGTTGCTTTAGATGTCTCAGGACCCTACCCAAAGACCCATTCAGGTAACCAATACATAGTTACATTCATAGATATGTACAGTGGTTGGCCGGAGGCATTTGCGGTTCCTAACAAGAAGGCAGAAACAGTGGTGCATCTCTTAGTTGACGAAATTTTCCCCAGATTTGGGACACCACTTCAGCTTTTAACTGATAATGGGCCAGAAAATGTCAACAGGGTAATGAAAAAGACATTAGAAGACCTAAATGTACACCATGTGACAACTTCTTTTTATCACCCCCAGAGCAACGGTAAGGTTGAGAGGTTTCACAGAACAATGCATGATGTTCTAGCAAAAAAAATCGGCAACAACGAACAGTCGTGGGATATTTACATTAACCAAATGTTGGCGGCTATCCGGTTTCATGTGAGCGAAACCACTAAGTTTTCACCGTATTACTTGCTCTACAACAGGGATGTTATTTTGCCCTTGGACAATATACTGAGGCCTCTTCGCATATATTATGGTGATGAGCATCACTAAATTGCACTACAGGAAATGCATCGTAGCTTCACTTTAGTTAGGAATAATATAAGAAAAGCGAGGAGAGCCGCGATAGATAAGTCGCGTGGTAAGACGAAAAATACAACTTTTGAGGTTGGTGATTTGGTGTACTATAAGAATCACCAAAAGAAAGGGAAGTTAGATGTGCGCTGGCGGCCATATTATGTGATCGTTGAAAAGACTGGCCCGGTCTCTTATAGAATTAGAGATCAGTTAACCGGCTCGGTCATTAAGACGCATGCTGAGCATCTTCGGGCAGCGTCCATTGATGAATGGAAAATCCCTACTTCCGATAGGCCGTTACGAAAGATTGTATTGGCTGCTCCAGTAGAATCCAGTGATTCGGATGACGAATCCGGAGCGGAACAGACCGACTTTCCAGTGCACAAAAATCGACACCAACGTGTGGAATCAGACGATGAGTCTGATGTTCCATTAATGGAGAGTCGCATCATGACGCGACGTAAAATGGCGAATAAAAACGTGTCAACTATTGATAGTGATGATAGAATCGGTGGTATAAATAATGTTTCATCCACGTTCGAGGATGATTGCTCAAAGTGCGGAACGTCTGGATCTACTCATGTAGATCAGGGTTTTTCTAGGGAATCACCTAGCAGCGAAGATGTCCAAATGAGGCAAACGTCTGTTGGGGCAAAAAGCACGGATAGACCTGCAGATTCCACAGTTGATCGGAACAAAAAGAAAGAACAACTGAAAAGTTTTGTAGACTGATTGGCTGATATGCTATAGGATTGGGAAAGAAAGCAGTGGGAGGATTAACGATAGTTTAAGTGAAATAGTTAGGTCACCTTCCTTATAGCAAAACATGCGGAAGATACAAACTAAGGAATTACGAGTCACGGGTCCATTTTTTTAGACTAAATTAAGATAGATGAAACCTCCAATCCTCCACAAGTAAATTGCATGCGGATTAACGTTGGAATCAGGGTAATTTTCTTCGTTTTCTATTGAACATTTCTCGGTCAGACTATGAATGATATGTACTGCAGATAATGGGAGTTTTTCTGTGTTCAAACATAGTATGTTTGAAATTAAATTAAATTAAATGAAGTTACATGTGTAACAATAAACTCGAGCGGAAACACGCATGGTGTTGGTCAACGGTCATTTACTCGATGTCAGTTTAGAAACTGGGGCGCGGTTACCGCCTATGATCATATGGTCGTGCATCGAGGCGTCTACGCGTATGGACAGAGTCGAGAAAGGAAACGAACATTGAAAGTTACAGAAACTTAAAAAAAAAAAAAAAAAAAAAAAAAAAGAACAATGAAACATCGAGCTGGGAGAACATTATCCTCTGTATAAGTCCCAAGTAATTCTATCATCACTTTTGTGGCAGTCTCACTCATTTTGGCTTCCAACACTGCATCATGAAGCATACGCAAGAGATTCTGTGTTTTTTGTACAGGAAAATTCCACAATGGACACGAACATTGTTGGGTTGCCGATGTAGGCTCCCCATATATTTTTTTTTGTTGTTTTGTTTGTTTCGGCGTGCACATGTTTTGTTGTTTCGGCGTGCACATGTTTTGTACAATTGTCGGGCTTGTGTGGCATGGGGGTGTGTGAGGGTGTTGCGCTTAAAATGTTCTTAGGTGAACATTTTGGAAAATGGGAGGGCGAGGAGTGTAATATAACAATCTGGCCCCACCCGAGGAAGTGATGCAAGCGATGGTGTTTCCCGTCGGTGAAGGAGGCGGCGAAGCGACAAGACAGGTGTTTGTGAAATACATCCTGTCGAGGCCGGAGCGGATGTCATTTGACCTTATTTCCGACAGCGGCGGAAATGGCTACAGAGGCAAACAGATCAGGTGTCTCTTAGAATTACGTGGGCGTTGCGTGGGCGAGGCAAAACCGGAAGGAAAGTCCCGGTTCTAGAAGACTATATAAAGACCTCGACACACGGATTCGCCAGCAGAGAACGGCCAGTGGAAGCAGAGAAACACCACGGCAAGAATACACTCCCGTCAACCCATTCTATGTGCCTCTCACCCTTCCGTTCTCTATTCCACACGGTTCGTCGTCATTAATAAAAATATAACCTTATATTTTTATATATGCGTGTTTGTTGTTTTGTCGTCGTACGGCGATATATAACATATATATATATATATATATATATATATAGTCATCCGCAGACAGATCTGTTTCGCTGTATCACAGTTCATCAGTACGGTTAGACTCCGATTGCGTTTAACCCAGGATTGAAACCCAACCGAATTGGCGTCTGTCGGCGATTCTACCACTGAGCTATGGGCACTCAGTAGAAGAAGGCAGACTTTTTAGCGTGTATATTATCATTATACACGCCCAATAGCCAGAGTGCAGAGCGCTGAATGAGCGAGACGTACATGCCAGAGTAGCTACTGTTTTTCAAAGTCTACCATTCTTCTGCTCAATCAGGGTGTGAGAGCGTAAATTGTCATCCGCAGACAGATCTGTTTCGCTGTATCACAGCTCATCAGTACGGTTAGACACCGATATATATATATATATATATATATATATATATATATATACGTACATACACATACATATATATATATAAATATCATAATGTTAGTACGAGTTCATCTCAAATTAATTTAACGATTGGGGGTTTTGACAGTCATGAATTTTCGTCAAGTTATATGTCAGTTTTTGACCGAATAAAACTTTTTAAGTGTAACTGCCATTGTTTTATGAAATTTTAAATCTATTTTTGTGTCTGCATTTGAAAATGATTTCATTGTTCTAGTTTAATAGTTAACTGGGATGTTTATATTTGATTATTACAATTCTTTCGTCTAAGCATAGATTGCATCTGTCCCTGAAGTTGTTGGGAGTTTTGAAAATTATTTTTATTAGATACTCGTATTTGTGTACACACTCTATTTTCAATTAAATTGTCTATTTATATATATAACTGTACCAGCCTGAATATTTTTGAGAAATTTTGTTATGAAAGTATGTGTTATTCTGCAGGATTCGAACCTATGACCCCTAACAAATGAGGGGAAGACATCAACTGATCTAATGCGTCTTACACCGCTCGAACAAGAATTATTTCACAATCTAAACGAAAACGAATTTAGCCTTATAAATATAAATTTTCGATTTCTCGTAAATATTCATCTTTGCTTTTGAAACAAATGTAAACAGACAATGTTACGGAATGTCCCAAAGATATACGAAATTGATTAACAATCGACATATTTGAGTTATTTGCTTGAACATTATTTTAATAGATGCTCGTATTTGTGTAGATATTCCGTTTTTAATCAAACAGTATATATATATATATGTAGTCATCCGCAGAAAGATCTGTTTCACTGTATCACAGTTCATCAGTACGGTTAGACTCCGATTGTTTTTAACCCAGGACTGAAACCCGACCGAACTGGCGTCTGTCGGCGATTCTACCACTGGGCTATGGGCGTTCGGTAGAAGAAGGCAGACATTTTAGCGTGTATATTATCATTATACACGCCCAACAGCCAGAGTGCTCTAATTCATTGCAGAATGAGCGATGCGTACATGCCAGAGTAGCTACTGTTTATCAAAGTCTACCAATCGTCCAGAATGCTCAATCAGGGTGTCAGTGTAAAGCCTGAAAGAGTTTTAGAAATTTTGTTATAAAAGAATATGTCATTCGGCAGGAGTCGAACCTGTGACCCCTAAAATTAGAAGAACCCATCAATTGATCTGATGCGTCTTAGACCACTCGACCACAAATGATTTCCCATTCTAAACGAATTTGTGTTTATAAGACTTAATTCGGTTATATAAATATACTGTTTAATTAAAAACAGACTATCTACTCAAATACGAGTATCTATTAAAAATAATATTCAAACAAATAAATTAAGTGCATATATATATATATATATATATATATAATTCGTATAATTTATTTAATATGATTTATATATATATATATTGAGAGAGAGAGAGAGAGAGAGAGAGAGAGAGAGACTGATTTTCCACTCTCCGTGAAACTATTTTCAGATATTCCCTGGAATGTCGAATACCCAACAACAATGCGTACGCACACATACACAAACTAAGTTAACCATAATTTCATTTTTCTAAATTGTCTATCTGTATATACAATTATTTTTCTTTCCTCAATGAAGTCATGTTGTTCTTAGATTGGCATCAAGGTTTTTACCGTCGAAATAGACAAATGTAAGCACCACTTCTACTCTTACAGTTTCTTTTCTCACACTTTCCGTTTGTGGAACTTCCTTCTGTTTGCTTGCTTCCCCGACAGTTACAATCTTCAAAATCTTAAATGCAACATCATTTGCCATCTTCTATCTACCTAAATCCCATCCACCTCCTTAATTCCAATCCATCTCTTATCCTTTCTTCGGCATCCTCTGTACCCCGTTTTTCTTTTACTGTAACCCCTGCACACCAGTGGCAATTCTGTGGTGAAATGATTATAATTTAAAAAAATATATAAACTTATATGCGTTAAAATACTCCACGTGTTGAAATCAGTTAATTTTGAAAGGTAGCAACCTTGCAGGTACAAAGATTTTAATACCTGGGAAGTATTATAACAGAAAACGTAAAGTGCGACACAGAGATCCGAAGGCGAATTGGCATGGCGAAGGATGCGTTCCAGAAGTTGAGTAAAGTTTTAAGAAACCAAACAATTTCGCTAGAAACGAAAAAAAGAGTACTGGATTGCTATGTGATGTCAGTTCTTCAATATGGCACTAAATGCTGGACAATATCATCAAAGATGAAGGAAAAACTTGAAGCAACTAAAATGTGGTTCTACAAAAGGATGCTGCGGATATCCTGGGTCGAGCATGTGAGCAATGATGAGGTTTTGGAAATGATGGAAACAAAAAGGAAATTAATACTGAGCATCAGGAAGAGACAGCTGAAGTTCCTGGGACATGCAATGAGGAAGGAGGGCTTGGAGAACCTGATACTAACAGGCCAGATAGAGCGAAAAAAGAGACAGGGGAAAGCAGCGGATAACATATTTGAAGGACCTAATCAGGTGGATGATGGAACGAGGGTTGCGCGGTGTAACTGGAGAAGGCGTACTAAGAGCCACCAGGGATAGGGAGACGTAGAAAGCCATGATCGCCTACGTCCTGAAGGGACAAGGCAGATAGAAGAAGAAGCAACATTTTGTCACAATTTTTAACGAACCAAACAGGTCAGGTCGAAAATGGAGTACTGTTGCCATATTTGGGCGGGAGCTGCTTATGCCACACTTTTTAGTTTTCATAGGGTTTAAAAGTGTCTCCGTGTCATTCTTAGAAAGGAATCATTATCCACCCCGCAAAATCTCTCTCTCTCTCTCTCTGACTTGCTGGATGTGATGATTCCCTTACTGCTCTGTCGCTACTTCCATGGAACATCATCGGATGAACTACTTTTTCTACATTATTTCCAGAAGGTTTAACTTTCACGGCTAGGACCCACCATGACACTACATAGCAAAACCCCCGACATTTCCTCTGTATTCCATCGGCTAGAAGTAAGTTACACTCAAACAATCTCTTCCCGCAAACCCTTGCCCTGTGGAACAGACTCCCAAGAGGATGTTTTCACGATCAATACAATCTTAATCTGTTCAAGTCTAGAGTTAACCATTATCTTTTCCTCCTATCCATATGATCAGCCCCTTTGCGTAATTCTCTAACCCGAGTGACACCCGAGCCTTGTCCGCATCCTTTATAACATTAGGCTACAGATCAGAACATCTCCCACAAACAAATAAACTGCAATATATTAAAAAAGGAAATTTTCTTGCAAAATCTATCCTAAACTTAAGTATATTCAGAAATTTTTACCAATATGTGTTGGGTGGAACATATATATATATATATATATATATATATATATATATATATAAATTGATTGTTTAATACTTAGCTTTTGGTCCTAATAGGGTTAAACCAGTACACATTTGTATTGAAAAGTGTTCTATACAATTATATTGTATTGTATCATTTGAATATTTTCCATTTTTACACGAGTTATTTCGCTAACCAGGTTTCTACCATGAGTGATATCTTTGGGCGACTTTTAATTAATAATGTCATTAAAAATCGCCTGAACTCACCACACATGGTAGAAATCTGGGTAGCGAAGTAACTCGTTTAAAAATGGAATATATATATATATATATATATATATATATATGGTGTATCAAAAATACCTTTACTAACATGTGGGTTGTGTTTCTCACACTAAAACAAGGACAAATGTCTATCTAAACATATGTCCGAAAATCTTTCATTTTTTATTTATTAATTTTAAAGAAAGTTTACTGTAGATGGCACTCTCTTTCCATGTCGACTAGGTTACATTTGCAGCAGACATTAATAATGCAGAGACTATTCATCAACGTGTCATGGTGCCTGCAAATATTTGAAACCGTCCTTCAATCAATGATGCGACGAGTGCATGCGTGTGTAGATGCAAGCGAAGGACATTTTGAATATTTGTTACGAATTTCTGTTGAGGTAAAACGATGGCCTATATCACATATGTTGACGTGGACATTTTACCTTGTTTTGGCGTCCCCAGAGATTGTAAAAGTATTTTGGATTGTATCTTGGACTTTAAACTTAACAACGTCTGTGGCAAACATTAAGCTTAACTTAGAAACTCGGGATTTGAGAACATATGTTTATATGAACTTTTGTCTTTGTTTTAAGTTGGTAAAAGTATTTTTGATACACTATTTATATATATTTTTAAATTGTCATGATGCTTAGTGCCAAAATTACTTTTTTTTCGGTAGGCTAGTCTTCCTGAAAGCAAAACACTGCGTCTCCTCGGGTTAGCTCTCACAATAGACCTCAAGTAGAATGACTATATCGAATCCATAGCTAAATCCGCTCCTGAGAAAATCGATTCTTTGTATAGGGTCAGGAAGATTTTCCCGTCTTAAACCATCATACACATATATAAATCTACCATCCACCCGTGTATTGAATACTGTTACCACATCTGGTTGGGTGCCCCTGGTATTCACCTCAGAGTTCTTGACAAAATCCAGCGGAGAATCTGTAATGTGATCGATTCCGACTTGACAGCTCAGCTGCAGTCACTCTCTCACCGGCGTAATTTGGCTTCCCTGTATCTCTTCTACAAATACTTTCACGGCATCTGCTCCTATGAACATAGCTGACTAGTGCGCTCTATGTATGAATTTACTCGAGCTACTAGACTAGCAACTAGGTCCCACCCTTTTACAGTTAAACCGATAAAATGTAACCGCAACTTCTACTCTCAATTTCTTTTCTCGCACTTTCCGCCTGTGGAATTCCCTTCCGTACTTTCTTCCTCGACAGCTACAATCTCCAAGAATTTAAATGTAAGGTCAATAGTCATCTCTTAACTCATCGGCTCGCGTTCTTTCTCTCATGCTCGTTTCTCCGTCCACTCCACTCTCATCACACCAGTATTCTCTCCCTTCTCTTACCCACTTCCTGACACCCCCTATAATCTGTCCCTCTTTCTCATTACTTTTCTCCTATGTAATACCCTGCGCATTAGTGGCAGTAAAACTGCTCTGCTTGGGGTGAAGTTATTAAAAAAAAAAAAAAGAAAGTAGTTTACTGGTAGAAAGGCATTTTAGGCAAGCAAGTCTTTTTGTCATAAAGTGCTCGATATCAAGATAAAGATAGACCGTTAAAAGAATTAATGTAGAGAGGTTTGATGCTTAGCTGAGCAGTATTGTCTCAGTCATGCCGACTACGAAATTTCGTGAAGACGTTATTGTAATGTCGTCACTCTTCAGCAAAAGACAAAATTCCTGAAGAATAAAGAGATCACAGTAATGCCTTCACAAACATCGAAGTCAGCGTGACTGAAACTACACTACTCAGTTAAGTGAAAAATCTTTCCACATTATATATATATATAGTCAAGGCAGAACTTCAATCTCCTGCTTTGCCCAGTTTTTTTTTATTTTTATGGAGCTGAGTTTAACATGATATTTTGGTGAGTGGTTCTACAGATGGTTAATTGTTTTTGGTTTCTACAAAACAAAAGCAATGAAAAACAATTAACCAGCTGTAGACTTACTCAAATACCAAAGTATCAAATTACACCATGCTCTATATAAATAAGAAAAAAAGAAAGGGACACAACAGTAGATGAAATTCATCACTGACGAATAAAGGCATCATAACTGTGCCTTATCGGAACTTCGAATTCGGTATTACTCTGCTCACTTAAGTGATAAACTTTTCCACATTAATCCTATTAAGGCTCTATTTCTATCTCGATATCAAGCACTTTACGACAAAACCTGCTTGCCAAAATATCCTTTTATCAGTAAACCACTGAAAAAAAAAAGAAACCTTGGCAGTATGTATTATCACAATTCAACAAACTATCGCCCCGGTTCACACTCCACCCACGTCTATTGAACAGGTGAAGTGGCTCATCCCTTGTTTCCTGTTTAGGATGTGGTTTCCGGCTTTCTCTTTTCCAATCTTTTCACTCTTACGTAGCCCCCTGCACATCAGTGGCGTTACCGCCTTGCTCGGGGTGATCTGATTAAAAAAAAAAATATATATATATTCGGGCAGTAAACTCTCTTTTAGGCTGGTTTCATTAAAAATGTCAGAAAGGTATTATCTATTGAGAATTTATGTAATTTTTCATGTGATCTTATGATTTGATTTTATTTCATTTTATTTTTTGAGGATGTAGATTATATAAATGTTTTGCTTATCCGAGCGCTTTCAGCTATACTTTTAGTCATTTTCGAGGATGAGTGTTAACCATAATATATTGTCTCTCATTTTTAATGAAACCTGCATATATATATATATATATATATATATATATATATATATATATATGAAATAATATTCAATAAATTTCGGAATGATTATTGATTTGCTCTCCAGTTATTGAAATTATTTGTTTTACTTCGCCTTTGTTTTTTGAATTGCCATTTTGAAAACCATGAAAAAAAAAAAAGACACGAGAAAAATTCTTACATTCTCTGTCCACTGCTTCAGAGATAAAATTTTCTTTACTAATTCCATTTTTTTCTTTCTTTTACAGTTTTTTATAAGTAAACCGAAAATTCGTTTTAAACAAGACCCTATTAATTTTTTACTTTCTGTTTTCATATTTTATTTTCTCTTGACGTTTTCTGTCCTTGTGTTGATTTCATCAGTGTCAAAAACCAAATTGACGTTAGCTTTTTCTTTTCTTTATATTTTAGGCTATTTTCTCTCGTTTTCTTTTACTGAATTTATTCGCAAAAGCTATTTATTTATCATTTGCTCATTTTTAACTTTTCTTGTCGCTTGTAGTCAATTTGGGTTTCTTTTTCCTGCTTCCATTTTTTTTATTATTTATTTCCAATGCGATCAGTAAACTAAAAGAAAAGATAAACTTTCATTCATTTTTGTTGAATATCATTATTTATTTATGTTGCAACTGTCCTATTCGTTTTTTGAAATTAAAAACCTTCGGCATTCTCTTAATACTTTTCTTTTACCGCCTCTTTTGCTCTGACTCATATTATGAAAATTGTGGATATTTTTTTCGTTTTATTAAAAAGAATTTAAAAGAAATTTGTTACGATCGTTTTTGTCTTTCGGACATAACGCAGCTATACGCATGCGCATATGAATTGTTCATTTATCTCCTGTTATCACAACGGTACTCTTCATTCTGTACATACACTTTCCCTTTCTGTCTCTTTTTACATATATATATGTGTGTGTGTGTGTGTTTTGGGGGCTGTATGAACTAGAAACACGACAAAGATAAAAAAGAAGAGGAAGTGCTTATTTGTGTTTAACAGAGACAGAGAGAGAGAGAGAGAAAGAAACAGAGAGAGAAGAGAAATAGAGACAGAGAGAGAAGAGTGATAGAGAAGAGAGACAGAGACAGAGGTAGAAGAGAAACAAAGAGAGAAAAGAGGGACAGAGATAGAAAAGAAAGAGAAGAGAGACAGAGAGAGAAGAGAAATAGAGACAGAGAGAGAAGAGTGATAGAGAGAGAATAGAGACAGAGACAGAGGTAGAAGAGAAACAAAGAGAGAAAAGAGGGACAGAGATAGAAGAGAAACAGAAGAGAGACAGAGACAGAGATAGAAAAGAGACAGAGAGAGAGAGAGACAGAGATAGAAGATAGACAGAGGAAGAAAAGAGAAAGAGAAATCTTCTAGTTCTTTTTTGCATTAATCCAGGTTTTCTACGGGGCTCAATTCTCGAACCTACGTTGGTCTTTATGTTCATAAATGACATTCCAATGACATAAGTTCTCAACTCGGTATATATGCTGTTTACACAACTATTTACTCCTGTCTGAATAATAAGTTTGATCAGCTCGATAAGGTTAAATTGACAGCTGATCCCCAAAAAATGGTCTAAAATCTATTGTTAACTGGAGCAAGAAATGACATCCCACGAATATCAGTTGTTTCTGATGATGAATAGAAATTTCCTTGAACTATCTTTTATTAAAACTTCCTGGTTTTTCACATGTTTAGACCCTGGAATTGTTCCTATCCTTCGGTAGAACCACATCCCTGTCGCTTAAAGTTTGTTTTTCATTTCTCAGAAAATTATCCAGTACTTCTTGCATCGACCCATAGCCTTACACAATGACCCAACCTTTTTAGCAGTAGCTGTAGTTATTGATTCGATGTAGTCGTTCTACTTGAGGTTGACTGAGAGAGTGAGGTCGAAGAGGCACAGTGTATTGCTTACTGGATGACTAGTGTAATAAATACGGATGAAAGGTAGAAAAACTTCTCTATGGTAGATAAAATAAACGACAGAATTTTAGGGAAAACGGAAACAAAAAAAACACTTATAATCGGAAAGAAACAGGTGACATTTCTAGCGCACATTATGAGAAAAGAAACTTTTGAAAATTTGGTACTCACATGACATGTTGAAAATAAAATGTTGAATCGCAGTTCAGCATTTTTTTTAATCATATCACCTCGAGCAAGGCGGTAATGCCACTGATGTGCAGGGGGCTACGTAATAGTAAAAAGATTGGAAAAGAGAAAGCCGGAAACCACATCCTAAACAGGAAACAAGGAATGAGCCTCTTCACCCGTTCTAAGGATTTTTTTTACAATCGTTTCACAAGCAAGTGCGCAGGGGATTGCATGAGAGGAGGGCCGGAAAAAAGAAGAACACGGTACAGGGGATGTCGGAGAACAAATAAGAGAAAGTTGGAAATCAAGGAGATAAAAGATGGCAATTGACGTTTCATTTAAACTTTTGGAGATAGTAGCAATCAGGGGAAAATATACAGTAGGGAGCTCAATTGGCGGGGAGTGCGAGAAAAGAAACTGGGGGAGTAGAAGTGTTACTGCATTTGACTGTTTTGACTATAAAGTGGTGGGACATAGTTGCCAATCTAGTAGCTCGAGTAAGTTTGTGTAGACAGGGTACCAGGGAGATAAGCTCTTCAGAGCAGAAGCCATGAAAATATTTGTAGAAAAGACAGAGGGAAGCTACATTACGTCGGTGAGAAAGTGACTGAAATCGAGTTGCCAAATCGGTATCAATTACACTGCAGATCTTCCTTTGGATTTTGCCGATAACCCCGAGATGAATAGCAGAAGCACCCGATAGTATGGCGCCAGTATTCAATGTACAGACGGATGGTTGATTTGTACATGTGCAAGATGGATTCTGACAAGAAAAAAAATTCCTAGCCTTACACAATGATCCAACCTTTTTAGCAGTAGCTGTAGTTATTGATTCGATGTAGTCGTTCTACTTGAGGTTGACTGAGAGAGTGAGGTCGAAGAGGCGCGGTGTATTGCTTACTGGATGACTAGTGTGATAAATACGGATGAAAGGTAGAAAAACTTCTCTATGGTACTTAAAATAAACAACAGAATTTTAGAGAAAACGGAAACAAAAAAACACTTATAATTGGAAAGAAACAGGTGACATTTCTAGCGCACATTATGAGAAAAGAAACTTTTGAAAATTTGGCACTCACATGACATGTTAAATGCAAGAGTGGACAAAAAAGAGCAAACTATAACCAAATTTACGAGGTTTTTAAATGGTCAGCAGAACAGGGATTACGATAGATAGCAAAAAACAGTAAAACGAATGAAGAGACTTACATCGTGGAGCAAAGCGTGCAAGGAATTGTCTCGCGTGTAGGTCCATAATTTAGGTGAGGTATTGCCACGATATCAGAGAAAAAATATGACTGGCCTCTTGTGAGACCAGACGTGACCAAAAGAGGTTCACGAGAGAATGTCCTAACCATATGATTAGTTGCTCGTGCCGACTGGTTTGACCAGCCAATCAGAAACCAGTCAATCAGAAAGGAGCCACGGTGATAGAAACGCAGTATCACTAGAGACAAGGGAGAAAAAGAAAAAGTCTGACCTTGAAGCAAGACAGTGTTATTGGAAAGTGAAGACTATCAATGAAGTAAAGAATTTTGCTGCTTTCACAACCTATAAACAGACTTTACTAAGAACTGCAAATGACAGGGAATTGACGAGAAGATATGATCGCCCACATCCTAAGGCACATAGAAGAAGAAGAAGAAGAAGAAGAAGAAGAAGAAGAAGAAGAAGAAGAAGAAGAAGGTGGCAATGAGGAGGGAGTGAAGAAAAAAAAAAGAAGAAAGAGGAGAGGAGGAGGAGGAGGAGGTGAAGAAGAAGAGGAAGAATGTTGCGAGGAGGTAAAGAAGAAGGTGAGAAGAAGAAGAAGAAGAAGGTGGAGAGGAGGAGGAGAAGGTGAAGTAAAAGAAGGTCGAGAGGAGGAGGAAGTGAAAAAGAAAATGTGGAGAAGATAAGGGTGTGAAGAAGAAGAAGAAGAAGAAGAAGAAGGTGGAGAGGAGGTGAAGAAGAAGTTGGAGAGGAGAAGGAGGTGAAGAAGGAGAAGGTGGAAAGGATGAGGTGAAGAAGGTGGAGAGAAAGAGGAGATGAAGAAGAAGGTGAAGAGAAGGAGGTGAAGAAGAAAAAAAGAAGGTGAAGAGAAGGAGAAGGTGAAGAAGAAGAAGGTGGAGAAGAGGAGGAATTGAAGAAGAAAAAGAAGGTGGAGAGGAGGAAGTAATAATAATAATAATAATAATAATAATAATGAAGAAGAAGAAGAAGATCATTTCCTTTGAACGTTTAAGGATTTTAGCTACAAATTATTGATGAAAGCTGACCACCCCCACCATCGTCGTGTTGACGGGATAGTTTCGGCTTTGATCTTTCATCGATTATCAAGCCCTCCACAGTCGTAGGGTTCAGGGTTCGGTTCTGAGCATGTTAAGATAAATTCATCTAATTCTTTCATGTTTAAATACGTACAACAGTGCAACATCCAATTGTCCGAAAATAACACTTGTTGAAGAACGGATAAACTGGAAACGAATTCAATACGATAGTCAGTCAGTCAGTTAAGTGCCATGCGCGATACACGCTTGGGCAGAAGATTATCTCGCAGTAGGTTGCCATTGCTTTCTGCGGTAGACTGGTTGCCGACCAAGGCTATAGAACCCAATCTGTCCTGTTATTTAACCCATAACTGGAAGAAATAGGCGGATTAATACCTTTCCCAAGGGTATTTGCGCATAAGTGAATGCAAGAATTCAACTGGAATTCGAAATCGGTTCCCCGATTTCTCGTTCCGAGCCGATATCAACCGCGCCACAACGCACATCCTCAATACCATAAATGTCTTAAAAAAAAAAATAGGGTATACCTAGACCCTTGTGCAAATTAATTGAAACAACTGCTTTAGTTTCCTTTCCTTCACCATACGGTCAGTTTTAGACCCACTGGGGTGACAGGGTGTAATCGATTTCTTCCTCAGATTAGGCCATTTGCAGTAATGTGCAGTAATCGGAATCTATTTTAGGCGTGTATGATGAACTTTATTTGGCCTTGAAAAATATTGAGTCATCCGTGATTGCATCAGATTTTTATCACCCCCAGACACTATTGTTTCGACCGTCGATTAGTTGTCCTACGGCCAAGTGTATGGAAACTGTACCGCTGCACGAAGGTACTGGCAAGCCTTACAGAAAGATCGTGGATATTGTTGGTGTCAGCCTTTTAACTGTCAGTCGTTTCATCAAGGCGAAGAAACAAACTGGGTAACGGAAAATGCAGTCGGAAGCAAGAAACAACAGCAAGAGACGACGTATACCTGATCAGGGAAGACATTATTCGCTTTGTTTAAATAATTTGGCACAAGAGTGTATGTGTTTGGTATCTAACCATTAGAAACAATTTTCAAAAACTACTTATTTTGATTAAACTGTATTATGTTTCACACAATGCACGATCCAAGAGCCCTTCAAGGTAGAAGGCTACCGAGTGAGATTTTGTGGCATCTTCTTAGTGGAAGGCAAAATTAACCCTGATCCTCATAGCATCAGTTTAACGTTTAAACTTTGAATTGCGTATTTCTGGTTTCTGGATATCTGCTCTGTAAAATGTAATTTTAAAATATGTTGGAAAATTTCTAGGCTTTTATCTAAAAACAAGAAAATACGATTTTAAGGATATAGCCACAATATATAAAAAAAAAGGAGTCAGTTTAACCCCTAACCTCTTAGCGTCATTTTAACCTGAAGACTTCTATCGTTAAAAAAACGGTTTCACCTCATGCAAGGCAGAAAAGCCACTAAGACACAAGGGGTTACTGGGTGTCGCAGAATTAGGAACAGAAACATTAATAATGAACGGGAAGAGAAAAGAGTAATCAGGAGGGCTGCAGATAGTGATTGACATTGTATTTAAACTTTTAAAGATTAAAGTTGGCTGGGAAACATGGAGCCAGAAGAGAGTTCCGCAATCGGTAAGTACGAAAAAAGAAACTGTTAGCATAGAATTTACAGCTACATCTAGCCAGCTCAATTTATATATATATTTTGGAAGCATATATATATATATATATATATATATATATATAACCGTGTGACCCCAAGCAAGGTATTTTATTGCCACTGTTCTGCAGGGGGTTACATAGGGATGTTATTAGAATGAGTGACAGGTTACTGGGGGTGTCAGGAAGAGGGTATGAGAAGGAATAGAATACTGATGAGAGTGGGGTGGACGGAGAAAAAAAGCATGAGATAGAGGATGTAAGTTAGTGAGACAGGAGATAGCCATTGACTTTACATTTGAATTCTTGAAGATTGTATCTGTCGGGAAAGCAAGTAAGCGGAAGGGAATTCCACATGCGGGAAGTGCGAGTAAAGAAGCTGATGGAGTAGAATTTGCGTTTACAATTTATCGGTTTCACAGTAAAAGGGTGGGACGTAGTTGCTAATCTTGTGGCTCGAGGAAATTCGTATATAGGGAATACCAGTGAGCTAAGTTCATCGGAGCAGAAGCCGTGAAAGTATTTGTAGAAGAGACACAGGGAAGCCACACTGCGTCGGTGAGAAAGCGACTGTGTCCTAGCTGCCAAGTCGGGATCGATCACATTACAGATTCTCCGTTGGATTTGGTCAAGGACACCTAGGTGGATAGCAGGAGTACCCGATATGCAGCAATATTCAATGCACGGGCGGATGGTAGATTTATATATGTGCAGGATTGTTTCGGACGAGAAAAACTTCCTCGCTCTACACAAAGAACCGACCTTCTTAGCAACGGATTTAGCTATGGATTCTATATAGTTGTTCCACTTGAGGTTTGATGTGAGAGTTAACTCGAAGAGGCGCAGTGTTTTACTTTAATGGGCGGGAGGAACGATTGTCTGTGATGGTTAATAGATAGCAACTTCGTTTTGGAAGCATTAAAATTTACGATCCATTTCTTACCCCAGTCCACCAAGGATTGGAGGTCCTTTTCAAGCTCGGCAGCGAAGCTTGCTTTGTCAGCCTCGGTAGATTTTTGATCGAGACAAGAATAAACTGGAGTGTCGTGAGCGTATATGACTACTTGGGATCTTATTACATCGGGGAGATTGTTAATATAGATAACGAAAAGCATAGGACCTAAAATAGAGAGCGTAGGACATAATTTATCTAAACAATTATTATAAACTATAATTTGAGAAAGGGAAAATTTTACTGAAATATGTATATTTACCCTGCTTCCTCGCTGGTGCGAGTTGTGAAACAAGTTCGGTTTTTAAAGTGTAGAACTTGAGTGGAAACGTTCGCGCTATGGGTTAAAGACTTCCCAACACTCGCTGATGCGGTAACTCGGTACAGATTTTGTCTATGCATGTCTAAGCTTGTCTTAATTAGTCCCGCCTACCTGACAGGAAATCTGTGGCAGGTATGTATACAGGGTGTTGCAGCAAAATCCGACACTTGACAAAAAAGAAACGAAATAGGAAATGAAAACAAAAGTTGTTTAGATCTCAGCGGTGACCCTCTGGCCCTTTTGAAAGAATGCTGAGGTTCTTCTCTGATGAAAAGAATTTCCTCCAGGACCAGGCGAGCAACAGGCAGAACGATAGATGGATCAGCAAAGACATCGAAAAAGTTCCCGTTGTAAAGCATACGAAGTTTCCCTCCTCCGTTATGGTCCTTGGCGTCATCTTTAGCGAGGAGGACGTCATGCCTCCGTTCTTCTTTCAAAAGGGTCTGAGAGTCACCACTGAGATCTACCAGGAGGTGATGAGGAGAGTGGTGAAGCCCTGGATGGACGAGATCACCGCTGGACGCCCCTACGTCTTTTAGCAAGACTCCGCTTCTGCACACAAGGTCAAGACGACCCAGGCGTGGTTGTTCAATACTGTTCATCGCCACTGGTCGCCGGACTTGTGAGCACCCTCCTGAACCGACTGAAACAATTTCCTATGGGGCGTGATCGAGGCCACGACCAACTAGCACGCCCACAACACGGTCGACTCTCTCAAAGCTGCCAACGAGGAGGCGTTCGTTTTCACGATGGCAGCTATGGGCAAAGACATGGTTACCAAAGCGTTTGATTCATTTCACGCCCGCCTTGAGATGGTCGTTGCCGCTGGTGGCGGTTACATTGAAAAATAATGTAGTATGTAACTCTAACTGTTGCTGAATGAACTGTCGGGTCTCCGCATATGCAACTTTTGTTTTTATTGCGTATTACGTTTTCTTTTTGTCAAGTATCAGATTTTGTTGCAACACTCTGTAGAGTGATTTTCTAAGCGCAATTTAGATATATCAGAAGACCGAAAGTATGGGGTACCCACGGAGGAACGAACTCACTACTCAGGTGTTATATATTCTAGCGATACAAGCTTGCTAATCATTATAATTTTCTAAGCGCAATTTAGATATGTCAGAAGACCGAAAGTATGGGGTACCCACGGAGGATCGAACTCACTACTCAGGTGTTATATATTCTAGGGATACAAGCTTGCTAATCATTATAATTTTCTAAGCGCAGTTTAGATATGTCAGAAGACCGAAAGTATGGGGTACCCACGGAGGAACGAACTCACTACTCAGGTGTTATATATTCTAGCGATACAAGCTTGCTAATCATTATAATTTTCTAAGCGCAATTTAGATATGTCAGAAGACCGAAAGTATGGGGTACCCACGGAGGATCGAACTCACTACTCAGGTGTTATATATTCTAGGGATACAAGCTTGCTAATCATTATAATTTTCTAAGCGCAGTTTAGATATGTCAGAAGACCGAACGTATGGGGTACCCACGGAGGAACGAACTCACTACTCAGGTGTTATATATTCTAGCGAGACAAGCTTGCTAATCATTATAATTTTCTAAGCGCAATTTAGATATGTCAGAAGACCGAAAGTATGGCGTACCCACGGAGGATCGAACTCACTATTCAGGTGTTATATATTCTAGCGAGACAAGCTTGCTAATCATTATAATTTTCTAAGCGCAGTTTTGATATGTCAGAAGACTGAAAGGGCAAGTACCCAGTGAGGATCGAACTCACTACTCAGGTGTTATATATCTCTAGCGACAAGCTTGCTAAACTATACATTCTAAGCGCAATTTAGATATGTCAGAAGACTGAAAGTATGGGCACTGCATTGGAGGATCGAACTTCACTACTCAGGTGTTATATATTCTAGGATACAAGCTTGCTAATCATTATAATTTTCTAAGCGCAATTTAGATATGTCAGAAGACCGAAAGTATGGCGTACCCACGGAGGATCGAACTCACTACTCAGGTGTTATATATTCTAGCGAGATGGGTGCCATAATCAATAATTTTCAAGTACTTTCAGATATGTCAGAAGACCGAAAGTATGGCGTACCCACGGAGGATCGAACTCACTACTCAGGTTAGTATATTCTAGCGAGACAAGCTTGCTAACCATTATACTTAAGCAGTTTAGATATGTCAGAAGACCGAAAGTATGGGGTACCCACGGAGGATCGAACTCACTACTCAGTGTTATATATTCTAGCGATATGCTTGCTAACCATTATAATTTTCTAAGCGCAGTTTAGATATGGTTAAAGAACGAAAGTATGGGGTACCCACGGAGGACTGAACTACTCAGGTGTTATATATTCTAGCTGAGTACAAGTTTGCTAACCATTATAATTTTCTAAGGCAGTTTAGATATGTCAGAAGACCGAAAGTATGGGGTACCCACGGAGGATCGAACTCCACCACCAGGTGTTATATATTCTAGCGATACAAGCTTGCTAAACTACTATAATTTTCTAAGCGCAGTTGACATGTCAGAAGACCGAAAGTATGGGGTACCCACGGAGTGGGATCGAACTCACTACTCAGGTGTTATATATTCTAGCGACAGCGTTTGCTAACCATTATAATTTTCTAAGCGCAGTTTAGATATGTCAGAAGACCGAAAGTATGGGTACCCACGGAGGATCGAACTCAATACCAGGTGTTATATATTCTAAAGAGACAAGCTTGCTAACCATTATAATTTTCTTAAGCAGCTTAGATATGTCAGAAGACCTGTGAAAGTATAAACAATGAGGATCGAACCTTCACTACTCAGGTGTTATATACGTAGCTGACAAGCTAAACTATTATAATTTTCTAAGCGCAGTTTAGATATGTCAGAAGACCGAAAGTATGGTGTACCCACGGAGGATCGAATCCTCACTACTCAGGTGTTATATATTCTAGCGATACAAGCTTTGCCAACCATTATAATTTTCAAGCGCAGTTTAGATATGTTGGGAAGACCGAAAGTATGGGGCACCAATGGAGGATCGAACCCCTACTCACCAGGTATGAGTATATTCTAGCGAGACAAGCTTGCTAATCATTATAATTTTCTAAGCGCAATTTAGATATGTCAGAAGACCGAAAGTATGGCGTACCCACGGAGGATCGAACTCACTACTCAGGTGTTATATATTCTAGCGAGACAAGCTTGCTAACCATTATAATTTTCTAAGCGCAGTTTAGATATGTCAGAAGACCGAAAGTATGGGGTACCCACGGAGGATCGAACTCACTACTCAGGTGTTATATATTCTAGCGATACAAGCTTGCTAACCATTATAATTTTCTAAGCGCAGTTTAGATATGTCAGAAGACCGAAAGTATGGGGTACCCACGGAGGATCGAACTCACTACTCAGGTGTTATATATTCTAGCGATACAAGCTTGCTAACCATTATAATTTTCTAAGCGCAATTTAGATATGTCAGAAGACCGAAAGTATGGGGTACCCACGGAGGATCGAACTCACTACTCAGGTGTTATATATTCTAGCGATACAAGCTTGCTAACCATTATAATTTTCTAAGCGCAATTTAGATATGTCAGAAGACCGAAAGTATGGGGTACCCACGGAGGAACGAACTCACTACTCAGGTGTTATATATTCTAGCGAGACAAGCTTGCTAATCATTATAATTTTCTAAGCGCATTTTTGATATGTCAGGAGACCGAAAGTATGGGGTACCCACGGAGGATCGAAATCACTACTCAGGTGTTATATATTCTAGTGACAAGCTTGCTAACCATTATAATTTTCAAGCGCGCATTTTAGATATGTCAGGAGACCGAAAGCATGGGGTACCTACGGAGGATCGAACTCACTACTCAGGTGTTATATATTCTAGCGATACAAGCTTGCTAACCATTATAATTTTCAAGCGCAGCAATTTAGATATGTCAGAAGACCGAAAGTGGGGTGTACCCACGGAGGTGATCGAACTCACTACTCAGGTGTTATATATTCTAGCGATACAAGCTTGCTAACCATTATAATTTCTAAGCGCAATTTAGATATGTCAGAAGACCGAAAGTATGGGGCACTCAATGGAGGATCGAACTCAATACCAGGGTGTTATATTCTTTAGCGATACAAGCTTGCTAACCATTATAATTTTCTAAGCGCAATTTAGATATGTCAGAAGACCGAAAGTATGGGTACCCACGGAGGATCGAACTCAATACTCAGGTGTGTGCTATATATTCTAGCGAGACAAGCTTGCTAACCATTATAATTTTCAAGCAAGCAATTTAGATATGTCAGAAGACCGAAAGTATGGGGCACCCACGGAGGATCGAACCTCACTACCTGTGTTAATATCTAGCGATACAAGCTAATCATTATAATTTTCTAAGCGCAGTTTAGATATGTCAGAAGACCGGAAAGTATGGGGTACCCACGGAGGATCGAACTCACTACTCAGGTGTTATATATTCAGCGGAGACAAGCTTGCTAACTATTATAATTTTCAAGCGCAATTTAGATATGCTCAGAAGACCGAAAGTATGGGGTACCCACGAGGAACGAACTCACTACTCAGGTGTGTTATATACTCTAGCGATACAAGCTTGCTAATCATTATAATTTTTCTAAGCGCAATTTAGATATGTCAGAAGACCGAAAGTATGGGGTACCCACGGAGGAACGAACTCACTACTCAGGTGTTATATATTCCCGCGAGACAAGCCATAATCATTATAATTTTCAAGCGCAATTTAGATATGTCAGAAGACCGAAAGTATGGGGTACCCACGGAGGAACGAACCTTCACTACTCAGGTGTTATATATTCTAGCGATACAAGCTTGCTAATCATTATAATTTTCTAAGCGCAATTTAGATATGTCAGAAGACCGAAAGTATGGGGTACCCACGGAGGATCGAACTCACTACTCAGGTGTTACATATTCTAGCGATACAAGCTTGCTAATCATTATAATTTCTAAGCGCAATTTAGATATGTCAGAAGACTGAAAGTATGGGGTACCTCCACGTGGAGGATCGAACTCTACTACTCAGGTGTTATATATTCTAGCGAGACAAGCCTGCTAATCATTATACCTTTTCTAAGCGCAATTTAGATATGTCAGAAGACCGAAAGTATGGGGCACCACGGAGGATCGAACTCACTACTCAGGTGTTATATATTCTAGCGAGACAAGCTAATCATTATAATTTTCAAGCGCAATTTAGATATGTCAGAAGACCGAAAAGTATGGGGCACTCACGGAGGATCGAACTCACTACTCAGGTGTTATATATTCTAGCGATACAAGCTTGCTAATCATTATAATTTTCAAGCGTAATTTAGATATGTCAGAAGACCGAAAGTATGGGGTACCCACGGAGGATCGAACTCAATACTCAGGTGTTATATATTCTAGCGAGACAAGCTTGCTACAATCATTATAATTTTCTAAGCGCAATTTAGATATGCTCGTATTGACCGAAAGTATGGGGTACCCACGTGGAGGATCGAACTCACTACTCAGGTGTTATATATTCTAGCGATACAAGCTTGCTAATCATTATAATTTTCTAAGCGCAATTTAGATATGTCAGAAGACCGAAAGCATGGGGCACCCACGGAGGATCGAACTCACTACCTGTGTTATATTCTAGCGACAAGCTTGCTAATCATTACAATTTTCTAAGCGCAATTTAGATATGTCAGAAGACCGAAAGTATGGGGTAATCACGGAGGATCGAACTTCACTACCTGTGTTATATATTCTAGCGGAGCACAAGCTTTATAATCATTATAATTTCTAAGCGCACTTAGATATGTCAGAAGGACCGAAAGCATGGGGTACCCACGGAGGATCGAACCTTCACTACTCAGGTGTTATATATTCTAGCGAGACAAGCTTGCTAATCATTGTTATACTTTTCTAAGCGCAATTTAGATATGTCAGAAGACCGAAAGTATGGGGCACTATGGAGGATCGAACTCAATACCAGGTGTTATATATTCTAGCGAGCTTGCCAATCAATATATAATTTTCTAAGCGCAATTTACATACGAAGACTGAAAGGCATGGGGCACCTCCACGGAGGATCGAACTCACTATCCAGGTGTTATATATTCTAGCGAGACAAGCTTCTGCTAATCATTATAATTTTCTGGGGCGCAGTTTTGATATGTCAGGAGACCGAAAGTATGGGGTACCCACGGAGGATCGAACTCACTACTCAGGTGTTATATATTCTAGCGAGACAAGCTTGCTAATCATTATAATTTTCTAAGCGCAATTTAGATGTGGCGCAAGGCCGAAAGTATGGGGTACCCAGTGAGGATCGAACTCACTACTGAATTGCAATGATTCTAGCGAAAAAAATTTGCTAACCATGACACCACATCGAGATGCTTAAGCCTTTACTGAAATATGTTTTAAAATTTCAAAGTTTTTGTTTGAAATAAAGAAAATACATAATTTAAGTAAATTGATCCGGCTATTAGTCAGTTAAGTGCCATACGTAATACACGCTTGAGCGATCATGTCTCGAAAGAGACATGACTGACTGGGCAGAAGATTATCCCGCAGTAGGTTGTCATTGCTTTCTGCGGTAGACTGGTTGCCGACCAAGGCTATAGAACCCAATCTATCCTGTTATTTAACCTATAACTGGAAGGAATAGACGGATTAATACCTTTCCCAAGAGAATTTGCGCGTAAGTGAATGCAATGTATTCGGCTGGAATTCGAACTCGGCTCCCCGATTTCTCGTTCCGAGCCGATATCCAATGCACCACAACGCCGGTTATATGAAACAAAAATTCTTCATTTTTTCATTTTAAAAGGGTGAAAATAGGATATGGTTTGACACTGACAAAAGAAGAAGCCAAATCATTTTGGCAGATCAAATCTTAGAAGACGGGAGAAAGGGAATTTTCGTGGAGAACCACATTAGATACATCCACCCGGAGCTGAAGCTTGTAATCCATGCATGTTCTAACTGTTTGCCTCGGTTTCATGTCGTGTTTAAAGAGAGGAAAAAAAAGTTAAAATCACTCTCTTTTGCTCTTTTGCTCAGTCGGCACAACGATTTAACAAGGAGTATTTTTCTGCGCATCGTGTTCGCCCTGTTTTTTCCAGCGGGGATTATGAGACGTGTTGCATCTCCGGTTTCACAACATGTTCTTTCGCCCGCTCCCTTTTTTTTCCCGCTCTACTCGCAACTTAAGAAATTATTCTGAAACACACTAGTGAATTAATATTATTAGACTGATAAGATCGCTCACATTCAACCATTTTCGCACACACATGCATACATCTTTTATATATATATATATATATATATATATATATATATATATATATATGGTTAAATAAAAAAGAGGACAAGAGGAAAACTGTATCTAACTCGCCTACGCGTTTTGTCCTGAGATGGACTTTATCAAGGCAAAAAGACGAAATGAGCTTCATTCCAAATTACGTATCTATAGACAGTGTTGGCAAATATAAAAAGCGCTCACAAATCGTTCTAAAAGTTTAACAGAAAATTCTAGTTTTAGAACTCCTTCGTGTATAGTGCAATGTCACGAGATGCACCTGAATCCATCCTGCATATGTACAAGTCAACCATCCGTCCGTGCATGGAGTACTGCTGCCATTTATGGTCAGGTGCCCCTGCCGTTCTCCTCAGTGTTCTTGACAAGCTCCAAAGGAGAGTCTGTAATGTGATAGGTACTGATTTGGCGACTCGACTGCAGCCACTTTCCCATCGTAGAAATGTGGCCTCCCTTTGTATGTTCTATAAATACTTTCATGGCTTCTGCTCGGATGAGCTTAAGTCACTGATGCCTCCTCAACAGGTGTTTACCCGTGCAACCAGACTGGCAACTGGGTCCCATCCATTCACAGTCAGGTTAGCCAAATGCAGACGACAATTCTACTCCTGCAGCTTCTCTCGCACTTCCCGCCTGTGGAACTCACTCCCGTATTCTTGCTTTCCTGACGGCTACAAACTCCAGAAATTTAAATGCAAAGTTAATACTCACCTACTAACCACTGGACTCTAGCTCTCTCCCCTCCCCTGTATAACCTTCACTTTCTCTCCGCCTATGTATCTGTCATTGCACCTGCTTTCTCAGCTTTCTATTGTTCCTTTCTAACTAGCTTGTACTCCTCACTCTTTTCTAATTAATCTTTTTACATTTATGTAACCCCTTGCACATCAGTGGCGTTTCTGCCTTGCTCGGGGTGAAATGATTAAAAAAAATGTTAAAATGAAGGGAATTTAACCGTTTTCTTTGGACTTTTTATTATGTATGTTAGTCTGTTTGAGTATCCTTTCCATAAGAAAAGGTGAGATTGGGGAAAAAAAACCGGGGAGCAAATTGATATTTTTTATTTAACCATCCTGTCCTTAATCTTATAACTGATTATATATATATATATATATATATATATATATATATATATATATATATATATTGTCGAGTTTTGATAGTTTTTGACTGCAAGATTAGTGCTTTTTAAGTCATTTTACAGATAAAAAGCACTTTAACAAGCGGGGTTATTTATCGCAGAGTGCTCGATATCGGAGTAGAGATAAATCATTTGTAGTTTTAGTGCAAAGAATTTGTCACTTTAACTGAGCAGGTTCATGCCGACTTTGAAATTTCATGAGGGGACTGTTATGATATCTTCACTCATCGGGGCAGTTTTTACTGCTATTGTGTCCCGATCATCTTGCCTATTTATAAGGAGCCTGCTGTGATTTGATATTTTCTTGGAACGGTTCCGCTTGCGATTGGTTGATTTTCTTTATTTTTATTTTATTGTGCAGGTGTTTGATTCCTTTTTAATGATTGAT